>OY747700.1:55932556-56000056 GCA_963556495.2 Valencia hispanica | reverse complement strand
TTCGGGGAACTGAGGGCAGCAAATCTGTTTTTCAGCGGGATTCCAGGGAGAGTTATATCTCTTGTTTTGAGTTGGAATTTCTTTTGTATTTTCTTCCTTGGAACAGAAATAAACAGGTGTAAATTCAGTGCACTTTAAAGCCGGCCAGTGTTCATCAAACTGGGGTGTTCTACCTATTAACCGCCTTTTGGCTCAGGAAGTAGCTTTGTTCTGTGGCTTCTGTGCGAGACTGTTGGACCGAGTTAACGCCGGGCAGCCAGGTTCTTCCTCCCTGCATGAGTTATCAGTAAAGTTGTATCATTTCCATATCCAGTGTTTAATTCCATGTTCACCTCAAGAAGACATATAGTCGTCTCCATTGCTTTCATTCTCTGGAGCAGTTTCTCAAAGTTCCCAGCTGTGAAAAACATCATTTTGATAATCCAAAGTCCTTCAAAAACAAATCCAAAAAAGAGACCAGTCTAATTCAGTAACTCCAGAGGCTGAGTGTATAAAGTAACTAAGAAAAAAGCTAAGAAAAGAAAATAAGAAAAGAGAATAAGGCGAGAGATCCGATCAGGAGAGGCTGGTCCTCCTTCAGCAACCACAAAGGATAATGCCGCTGTGGCAATGACTACATATTAAAAATGAAAATGGCGGCGTAGAGAGTGGTCAACTTTTTCTGAGCTCCGCACCACAGTGATATCTCACGTAAAAAACCCACCCAATTCAATATTTGCAACAACTTCAACGTCGTGTATTTCAATATGAATATTGATGAATATTTTTTGAGATCCTGGGACAAGATACCATCAAAAGAATATCGAAATACGGCCGGGACGTGCAGGCCAGAAACTGCTAACATGCCTGATTCGGCCCCAGAGGAAGAAGAGCAGCTACATGTGCAAGCTAACACTGAGGTTGTCCTTGACCCAGCATTTCGCCAAACTATTCAGGAAATAACCGCAAACATAACCAGGGTAATTGATGAAAAGCTCGGGCCATTGTCCCAATTGGTACAGGTTCACGCCCAGCAGCTGAAAAAAATCGAGGATAGAACCACCGAGACAGAGAATAGGATGGCTGTGGCTGAACACACCTGTGATATGGCGGCCGCCCGGGTTCAGGTGCGTGAAAACCAAATACTAAGCATGGCTGAGCATATTGACGACCTGAAGAACAGAGGCAAGAGGAAAAATGTTTAAGTTATTGGCTTACCAGAAGATGTGGAGGAGAGCAACCCGACACATTTTTTGAGAGCTAGATACCCAACCTGCTCGGGAGGGAGACGAAAACTGGTCATGTTAAAATTGAGAGAGCTCACCGCACCCTAGCGTCCAAGCCGGGACCGATCCAACCGATTCATGACCCATTCTGATCAGATCACAACTTCGCTCACAAACAGAGGGTGTTGGATGCCACAAGGGGCAGAGGGACCGTGAAGTACCAGGAGTCCACCATCATGTTTTTCCAGGACTTGTCAGCCACGGTGCTGCGTAAACGAAAGGGATTTGAGGATGTGAAGAAACGTTTACGGGTCACTGGGACCAAATATATGATGATCTACCCGGCTACTTTGAAAATATTCCACGGTGGGGAGGCTAGAAGCTTTTGACTTCCCCACTAAAGCAGAGGCTTTCAATGATACTCTCGATCTTGATTTGAGAGGAGTGGAATGACGCCTGAGTCTTTCACATCATGACCGATTATGACGCATGCGGTGTGTATGCAACATCTTGACAGGTAGATCGGAATAATATTAGTGGCCCAGTGCAGCGCTTTATTATAAATATTTTTGGTCTGTAAAACTGAGCAAATCCTGGACATTTTCGGGAATTTTATTAACACCATTAGTTCGCGCTAATGAGTTTATCAGCTGACCGCTAAAACCCGAGCCCAGCCCGAGCCCGTGAACAATGATAGATATTAAGCCCGTCGGGTCCCGACAGGTTCGGGCAAAGATCTTCAGCTCTAATCTGTGGTATGTGATGAATTATAATGGCTTACAAAGCCAAAATTAAGCAATTTCAAATGACTATCTTTGCCCTGTTGTCTTATGTTTAAGGTGATCGTGGGTGACTGATAATGCGATGTGTAAACCAATGGTACAGAGAGTATTCTAATTTTATTTTATTTTTTCTCTCCCTGTTCTCTTATTTTTATGATTCTGCTCATCCTTATTTAAGGGTGGATATATTCATTTTCATTCGGGTGGTGTTATTCGAGTTCAGAGCCGTAAGAGAAGTTTACCAAGAGTCTGTTCATGGGGAAGTCATAGTAATCCCCTGGTTACCACGTCCGGAAGATTCCTCCCACAGTGCTGTTGGCACTTTTGTTATTTGTAATCTGTGTTGCTGTATTTTCTTTGTTTTTCAGATGGATTTTAGTCAGGTGCAGATTTCACCTATAGACTATAATACTTTTGCGAGCCTAAATCTTGTCAGTAAAAAATGTTATGACCTTTGACACACTGAGGTTGTGCACTTCGAATATTAAGGGAAGCCACTCTCCTGTCAAGAGGAAAAAAAATATTGCTGTCTTTAAAAAAAGAAATGATTGATATCGCCTTGTTGCAAGAAACACATCTGAACGATGAGGAACATTTAAAGCTGCAGCAGTGCGGTTATGATCAAGTCTACTTCTCATCCTTCACCACCAAAAGCAGAGGGGTAGCAATACTCATTCGGAAAAATTTACCAGTTAAAGTGTCAAAATGTATCAAAGGTAAACATGGATGGTTTGTCCTCATTTCAGCCTCCTTACATGGGGAGGACTGTGCTCTTTTAAATGTCTACTGCCCTCCATGTCATCCCCTTAACTTTTTGATGGACGTTTTTGCCAAATTATCTGATCTTGCAGTGGAAAATACTATTGTGGGAGGTGACTTTAATTGCCTTATGAATCCTTTGATGGACAGGTTTCCTCTTGGTGCTTTAGCCCTATCAAAAAAATCAAAACATATAATTGGTATTTGTGAGGACTTTGGTTCACCCTGTGGATAAAGAATTTACCTTTTTTCTAATCCTCACAATTGTTACACAAGAATTGATTTGGTTTTTTTGCCCAAAAACAGCTTATAGAATCTGTTGTCGTCTGTTCAGTTGGAAATATAGTAATATCAGATCACGTACCAGTGTACATGAATGTTACAGTTAAAAAACTCTCTAAGAAACCCACGAGTTGGAGAATGGTTACCTCAATTCTAAAAGATCATAAATTCATATAATATTTCACTACAGAATTCAGACTTTTTCTCGCCACAAATTTTCCCTCCGCTAACAATGCATCCCTCCTCTGGGAGACCTCCAAGGCTTATGCCAGGGGGTTGATTAAATCTCATACTGCTGCCAAAAGACTTAAAAGTATGGAAAAACAAGTCTTATTAGAAAAAAGGTTAAGTATATCAGAGAGGAAAAATATTAAGAAAGCCACAGCAGCAAAACTGAAGGAAATTATATTTATTCGCTCCACCTTAAACTCCTTGCTAACAAAAAGGTAGGGGGAAAATTAGGATATGCAAAACAAAGGTTATTACAGCATGGTGACAAATCAGGGAGATATTTAGCTAATTTAACAAAAAAGTGTAGGGCCGCTCAAATTATTGAGTCAATTGTAGACAGGACATTGACCTGTTCCTCTGACTGAATTAACGACACTTTTAGAAATTTTTATTCCAAATTATATCAGTCTGGACAAGCTGATAATGCTAAAACTCTGATGAAAGATTTTTTTTCTGAACTTGATCTTCCAACTATATCACAGGATCAGAAATCTAAATGAAATGCCCCATGTCTGTGGCTGAACTGCGTAAGGCCACTCAACTTATTCGTTCAGGCAAAGCCCCAGGCAGCGACGGTCTTGGTGGCGAGTTCTTTAAGGTATTTCAACATATTTTATTAGAGCCTTTGATTAAAATGTTTAATCACTCTTTTGAATGTGGCATCCTCCCACCATCACTAAGGGAAGCTAATATTTCACTGATTCTCAAAAAAGGGAAATGCTCTGGGGATTGTGCCTCATAGTGGCCAATCTCACTACTGAATGTGAAATTAAAAATCCTTTCTAAAGTCTTGGCGAGACGCTTAATAAGGCCTTCTGCCAAGTATAGTGAAGGAGGATCAAACTGACTTTATTAAGGGCCGTAATTCTTATAACATTAGAAGATTGCTAAATATTATCCAATTATCTGAACAGCTGCAAATAGATGGTCTTGTGATTTCCCTTTATGCAACAAAAGCTTTCGACCGCGTTAAATGGTCTTACTTATTTTTCACGCTTGATCAGTTTTGCCTAGGTGATGACTTTATTAGATGGGTGAAGGTCCTGTATACAGAACCAATGCCTGCAGTTCTAACCAACGGACTTAGGTCCCCAACTTTTGTGGTTAAGAGGGGTAGCATACAGGGATGCCCTCTGTCACCACTTTTATTTGCAGTGGCTATTGAGCTTTTAGCGGACGCTATCAGGTGTGACCCTTTGGTGCTTGGACTGGATGTGGGAGAAAAATCTCATAACATTTCATTATACGCAGATGATGTGTTGTTGTTTATGCTAAACCCCTCTGTATCAGTCCCTCATCTTATCCAGGTCATTAATCGGTTTGCTGCCTTTTCAGGATACAAAGTAAATTTTTCCAAATCAGAGGCAATGCCTCGGGGTAATTTACAGCAGCCACCAGATAATCCTAATCCCTTTCCATTCAAATGGTCTTCTATGGGTTTCATATACTTAGGTATATATATTACACCTAAATTTAATCAGTTGTTTCATGCTAACTTTAACCAAGTATTTGATCAAATAAAACAAGATTTGGAGAGATCGAGAAATCTTCCCATATCATGGCTTGGTCGAATCGTGCTTCTGAAAATGAATGTCCTTCCACGTCTGCTCTATCCAATACAAATGATTCCCATCCTATTCAATCATAAAATAAGGAATAACTCAACAGTTGTTTTAGCTCATTTATTTGGTACAAACAAAGACCACGCATCAGGATGTGGGTGTTGCAGTAATCAAGTGCTATGGGCGGGATGGACCTCCCAGATATTAAGATATATAAATTGAGTGCCCATTTAAGATACATAGCTGATTGGGTTAAAGAGGAGGCTTCAGGAAAATAACTGTTTTTAACCGGACAAGAGCGATGCAATTAAAGATTTTACATAGAGTACATGTTGCCCCCAGCTGTCTCTCAAAATATAGAAAAGATGTCTCACCAGTTTGTCCTAAATGTAAGACAGAAATTGGTGATCTTACTCATTGTTACTGGTCTTGTGTAAAAGTACAAAAATAAAAACAAAAACAAAACAATATTGTCCATTTTTGTTCATTAATTGTTTTTCTTTTTATTTAGCTCCCACTGTTTTTCACTCTACCTTGCATAATGTATCTGCTACATTTACCCAGAACTGATCTGTTTGGGTTTCTGGATAGCTATTCCCAACTTGTCGTTGTAATTGCTGTATGGTTTTGTTTTGTCTGGTCCTGTCTTTTTTATGTTGTTTATGAAGAAAATGAATAAACACATTAAAACAGAAAATAAACGATTGCACTTGTGAATGTGAATAGTTCACTTGAGCACAGTCTCACAACTTCCTCCCGCTCCGCTTGGAACTGAAATCCACACCCACTTTTGCGTAATCAAATAGTGGGATTGCTACAGAAATTGTTGTCATGAGGTTTTGAATGTTTGCCTCAGACAGATGGATTCTCATAGGCGTTTATATGTTGTTCTGGAGGCTGAACCCAACCTCTGCTGCCACACCTGAGACTGGAATTACAAGCCCCACTTCAGCCAAGCTTTTGAAATGAGGCAACATTTCTTCATTTGAAGTTATCAGAATTCAGCAAGACTCTCTGTACGAGTCGTTTCCTAACCTGCTTTAGTGGGAGGAAATCGCCCTCCAAAGCCTCAATAACTCTTCAGCAAGCTGTCAGCTCCCAGTTAGTGAGCTGCATTGAGTTTGGTGTCTAGGTCTGAGATTATGCTCAGATGCGCTCATGGGAATCTTTTTTTTTTTTTATTGATTTACCTGTACTCCATGCGTGAACTTAATAATGTCTGCTCATCTGGTTCCAGTAGTTAAAGGTGTGAATACTAATCTGTCAAAATGACAGATAGCCTTTAGATTTTTTCCGTCACCGTTTAAATAACCAGTCAAAATTGGAAAATATTTGGTTAACGTAATATTGCAATCTTCTTGATGTCAATGCAGTGTTTATAACTGAGTATTGTACTTCAATACATTGCCTTTACTGCCTGGGATGGTCATTCTGTTGAGCATGTACCTGTCTTGACTCGTCATATGAATCGTCTGGAGATGAATTCAGCTGACACATATACTTTGATTAAACAAATGCACAGGGTTTCTGAAAACTTAAGAGCAACTGCCTAAGTGAATAACATTATGAAACATGTTGACACAACACTAAATGACTTTCATTCATACAGGCCATGTCAACCTTGTGTGAACTTAGCCACCATACCATACCAATTTATTTATAAAGCACCTTTACAAACGGCATCAAGCCGACCAAAGTGCTGTACAAGGTAGAACCAGTAGATAAAGATTCACACATATAAAACCAAATTTTAAAATAAGACAATAAAACAATAAAACAGTAAAACAAGCTGGACCGAAACGAGACTAAAGCTAAAACTAATTTAAAAACAGAGCTAAAACAAGGTAAAATCAAAATAAAACTCAAACAAAAACAAAAACAAATACAAAAAAACAGACAGGCTATACTGGACTGAAAGCTATAGAATAAAAAAAAAGATTTAAAAGAGAAAAGAGAGGGTGCCAATCTGAGCGCAAGGGGCAGTTTGTTCCACAGTTTCGGAGCACAGACCGAAAAGGCCTGCTCAGCTCAAGCTCTAGACCGGGCAGATGGGACTGATAGCAGATGTTGGTTCGCCGATCTAAGAGTTCGCCCTGGGACATAGGGGGAAAGCAAATCAGACAAATATTGCGGGGCAAGCGCATGGGGAGATTTTTAGACTAGTAAAAGAATTTTGTATTGAATACGATAGCGAATCGGAAGACAATGAAGCCGAGCCAACACAGGGGTAATGTGTTCTCTCCTGGCTGTCCCTGTCAGAAAGCGAGCAGCGGCATTCTGTACAAGCTTGAGGCGCCTAATAGAAGAACCTGATACCCCGAATATAAAATTGAATTTGCGTAGTCCAGAAGAGAGGTCATGAAAGCATGTACCACAGAGTGTAAGTCTTGCTTCCTCACAAATGGCTTGAGTTTGGACAACCGACGAAGCTGGAAGAAACAGGACCTTACTATCTGGTTTATGTGTGCATCCATCTGTAATAAAGGGTCCATGTTTACCCTGAGATTCGAAATGGTGGATTTTAACAGGGCCGTGAGACAAGGTGGGAGAATAGGTTTTGGAATCGAGGATGTACTAGGGGTAAAAAGAATCGCCTCCAACTTTGACTCATTTAAATGAAGAAAGTTAACAGATAGCCAGGCCTTAACATCTTCCAGACAATCAATAAGAGGTTGCACCAATTTAAAGAAAGCAAAATGTTCTGTCAATAAAATGAAGTTGAAATCCATTGTTTCAGTTTTTGCTAGGAACTTCTCCTCATATCTCTGCTGAATGGTTTATAAGACAACGAAAAACTATGCAATTGCTAAAGGATTTCATAACATTGTCTGCACTTTAGAAGAAAAATCTTCACACTTGCATTTCTTTCCAATTAACTTAGCTAATGCTTTCATCCAAAGATATTTATACAGTATTGTTGAAAACTGTAACACTGACAATGGGAAGAATTCATAGTCCCAAGTTTTGCTGGGCTGGGTATAAAAGCCTTAATCTTTCTCCTAGAAAATGTCTGTATTGCTTCTGATTCACAGCCAGCCACACATGATGAAATTTGGTTCCCTTATATGTAACTACACAAACATACACACGCTTGTTGTCTGCAGGGCCCTTTGTACCTGTAGAATGGCAGAAGTGACAAGCACTTTGTCTCCTTTCTCTCACCTCTCTTTCCATCTCGTGTCTATTGAGTCTTCCTCATCTATTAATTTCCTATACCAGGTAGCCATCTCTCACTCTGTCCATTTCATCCTTGGCTTTCTCTGTCATCTCCACCTCCCCTTTTCTTTTCATCAGTTTTTTTCTCTGTACTCAACTGAAAGAACTGACAGCTCTGGCAGAGACAAAGTGAATATGCTGACATTAAAGTGACCGGCCCTATCCTGTGGCCAAGCAGCTTGAGATCCATCACCCTATGGCATACTCTGTACCATAAGAACAGAAACCAAGAGAGGTGGGGAAAGGGTGTGTGAGCACTTGGGCTCCCTAGGGGGAGTTGTTGAAATATAAAGATGTAACCTCTGGTCTGTAGATCACAATTCTCATAACTGTGCTGAATCTATAATATTGTATTTTTTAATTATAAACAAAGTAAATAAAAGCATAATTATGTCTTTCCTTGCCCACATTATTATTACCGTAATTTTCGGACTATAAGCTGCTTATTTTTTCACACGCTTTGGACCCTGCAGCCAATACATCAATGCGGCTAATTTATAGATTTTCTACTGACTAACGGCCTCCGGAGGGCACTCTAGTAGGAAGCATAAAAGTGAGACAGACATGTGGGGAGAGATTATCCGCAGAAGAAGACACTACCAGTAGTTTTCGTGCACACACCCTCATCATGGAAAACACACAAAGAAATGCATATAATGTAGCTTTTAAGTTAAAGGCAATCAGGCTGGCCGTAAAAGAAGGAAATGGAGTGACTGCATGTATGCTTGACATCAATGAATCAATTGTGAGATGTTGGAGGAGGCAGTGGGAAGAAATGAGTCAGTGTAAAAAGATGAAAAAAGCTTTCAGAGGACATAAAGACACTGAAAAGGACGACTTCAGTGGCTTTAGTGCCCAATAGGAAGATGAAGATAGCAACTAATTACTTTTCTGGCAGGCTAAAGTATGTTTTATTTTCTAAACAGGGATATTATTGTCATGTTGGTGAAGTGTTCTATTTTCTAACCAGACATGTTACTGTTGTATTCTGTTGATGCTAAATCCGATTTTCAGGCAGAGTTTGAAAGACAAGCAAGTCTTAAATTTTAAACTAAAGAAAATCTTCCATGTACTGTCTTTCTATGTAAATATCTCATGTTATAACATGAAAACATGCAGCTTAAATTCAGGTGTGGCCTATATATGTACAATTACCTGATTAGGTAAGTCGTATTTCATAATTTCTTGTTGTCGCTGTTGCACTCAGTAGAGCTGTTTTGTGTTCAGACTCTCTTGAATTGATTTAGTTTTCTAAGTTTTCTAAGTTATTTTAACAGACAAGCAAGGTAAAAACATGTTCTGTTGGTGTGCTTTACATTTTGGAAACTCCTTGTGTTTCACACAGTTTTTCTTGGCGTGGTAAGGTGTCGTTACCTTAGTTTCATCAAGGCTATTGCTCCTGTTCTTCTCTCTCCTTCTATCTCTCAATCTTGGCTTAAGTCCTCTCTCTCTTGCTCTCTGTGTCAGATGTTAAGTTACTTCCCTGCCTGCTTTAGTGATGATGGTAACTGTAACAAATTGAAAATTTTTGTAGCTTTGGAGGCATGGGCGTTGGGATAAGAGCCCCGGCAAAACCGGAAAGAACCCCATAGCCATACTCCAAAAGAATCTGCACATCCTGGACCTCAGGGTGGCTGGGTGACAGTATGTTGGAAGCATAGATCCAGAACCCAGCCCACGGGTCACCACCAACCCATCTAAGTTTCTAACAGATTTTCCTCGCTCAGCAACACACCTGCTGAGAAGCTGACCCTGGGAATTGGCAGCTCTATAGTCAGAAACGTGGCATTAGAGACACCACTGACCATAGTCAAATGCTTGCCAGGGGCCAGAACTGGCGATGTTAAATCCTACCTGAAACTGCTGGGTGAGGATAAGTGTAAATACAGTAAGATTGTTATTCACACTGCTGGTAATAACACCCGATTACAGCAATCGGAGGTCCCAAAAATGAGTGTTGCTTCGGTGTGTAAGTTTTACCAAAAAATGTCGGACGTAATTTTTTCTGGTGGTCCCCTGCCAGATATGACCAGTGACAACATGTTTAGCCGCATGCTGTCATTCCACCAATGGCTGTCTGGGTGGTGTCCTCCAAACGATGTGGGCTACATTGATAACTAGCGAACATTTTGGGGAAAACCTGGTCTGATCCGACGAGACGGCATCCATCCCACTTTGAATGGAGCAGCTCTTCTTACCAGGAATCTGGCCAAATTTATTATAATAATAATAATGAATTTTATTTATAATGCACTATACATTTGACATCAAATCTCAAAGTGCTACAAAAATTAAACAGATATAATGGGTAAAAACAAATTCACAGACGCTTAAAAATATGCTTTTCTGAAAAGGAGGGTTTTCAGTTCTCTTTTAAAAACATCCATGGTCTTGGGGGGTCTAAGTTGTTCTGGGAGGGCGTTCCACAGACGAGGAGCGGATGCTTTAAAAGCCCTGTCGCGACATGGTCTTCAGCCGTGTCCTTGGCGCGACCAGGAGGTGCCGTTGGCCAGCTCTGGTCTTAGTGGAGGTATGTGGGGAAAGTAGAGCAGTGAGTTATGTTGGGGCTGCACCACGCAGACAGTGGTGGGTGTGCAGGGGGATCTTGTATTCTATGCGGAAGTGAACAGGGAGCCAGTGAAAGGATAGGAGGATGGGGGGAATGTGTTCATGTTTTCGCACACCCATTTAGACCCTGGCAGCACTATTCTGCAAAAACTGGAGCTTTTGGAGGCTCCTGCCAGGGATTCCCAACAGGAGTGCGTTACAATAGTCCAGCCTGGAGGAGACAAAGGCGTGGACGAGCTTCTCTGCATAGAATACAAGATCCTCCTGCACACTGACGAGATAAAAATTCTGTAAATGTATGAGGGTTTAATTCTGTAGTGCATGTGGCAACACTTAGAAATAGTGAACAATCAAGAAGAATGTGGTACATCATGTGTTCCTTATGTGAAGAAGCTGTGACCATTCTATGACCGAAGATCTATGTGGGAGGAGTTTCATGGAAACTCTTGTTTCAATAAAGACTTTGAGCTGACGTAGATCTGTGCTCAGTTACTAGAACTGAGTCCAGCGAACGACGTCTCGCTGTTAAAATACATAGTTGTTTGTTGTTCTTATTGCTCCTTTTTACAGAAATGAACGAGCACGCTGGAAGGTGAAATGAGAGCCCAGAGAGCCCAGGGTCATAAATTAAATGGGTGTCTGTTCCTTTAAGAGAGGCTTTGGATTAGAGTGAAAACACCTTTCCAACAAAATGGTGACCCCGACGTGATTTCTGGAGGAGCAAAGGAAAACGTGAGTTTGGAATAATATGATTTTGTAGAAATTGTTGTAATGGACAGATACTGGAGATCGGAGGACGGAAGTGACCCAGGTCGGAAGTTATTTGGTAAGCGCTGCAACACGAGGCGCAAAATTGACTAATCTAAAATTATGCTCTGTCTGTAGTTCTCCAGTAAATGCTGATTTCTGTTTCTGCTAAGGTAAATAGACCCTGACCATTAAACTCAGGGTGTGGCCGGCCCTAAGGTAAGCTAGGACGCTTCTTACTGAAAGCTTGCGTGTTGGACACCAAGAAGGGTGAGTGTGAATCAGCTCGTGGATTGAGAAACCACGGAATGTCTAAAAAACGAAACCCAGAGATCAGAGAGCGATTTCAACCCTGGCATTTCTTGTTCCTTCGAGCAGGATCCCAGATCTGACTGGATCCCCGGGAGGAACCGCAGGCTGCTGAGAGCCCGTGCACAGCCTGGTCTAGGACCAGCTGGATCCTGGAGACCTCCAGCTCAACGTGGATCCGCGGAGTTCCTCCCGGAGCAACAATTTGATGACGGGGTCTTCCTTCACAGGGACAACAGCCAGTGAGTAGAAAATTTGATGCCTCAAAGAATAAAAAATAAGAGAAGAAATAACTAGGTCCGGGACCTCTTTAATACGAGTTTGTGTTTTTTTGCAAAAAAAAGATTGGGGATCTTTGCGTGATGATCCCGGATCTCACAATGAAAATCCATGGTAAAATAAAATATGACTGGGGTTGGACTCCAAAGCGCGCAGAGGTCTGGGATCTCAATTAGAAATAGGCCTGATGATAAATAATATATAAATAATAATACTAGTAACGAAAAAACATGATGATAAATACATAATGATATTAATGTGTGATAAACCGGTTGAATGACTGTGTGAATGAATGGAGATTTTGAAGCAGCTGAAGTAGGCCGAGAGGAGTCTCATGGTTAGAAAATTGAGTAAATAACACTGCGAAAACATAAATAGATCAGATAAAAGAGAAATAAAAGCTGAATTTATTTCATTAACACGGGAATGATAAATATTTAAAAATGAAAAATAAAAACAGCAAAATGTAACTTATCGAAATATGGGAAAAAATACCAAATTAGATTTAAAGGAGATGCAAAATTTATGTAAAAGACAATATAACCTTTATTTAAAATAAATTAAAAAATTATGAATTTGAAGGACGATTAACTGAGTAATTTCGCGCACTTCTTGGTAATTGCGATCTAAAATAAAACTAAAAAGATCAAAAATTGAAGAATAGGCATTTGGCGTCTCAAACAAAGGAATTCCTCTTGAAGGAGCAAAGAAGAGAAAAAGGAGGGTCATGCGTCGTGATGGGTAATAAACGACTGAAAAAAAAGCAGATGTTTTTTAGCACTCAGGAGGATGAAAAATATTTTAAACTTTCTGTTTTCTCCTAAAGTTCCACCGAAATAAAGTAAAAGAGAAAACTCTCCCTTCCATATATATAAAAAAAAATCCTATGAAGAGTAAGGTAAACCGCTTTACCGTGATCTAAATGAATTATCTCAAACAAGCGACCCCCTTACCCCCTTCCCCTCAAGGCAGGGCCGTTCTGATAATAAACAATAAACCTCCCTCTTTCCCTCAACAATGGGTCGTTAGTTGTTCTCTTAATAAACAAACCAACTGTGATGGGGTGCCTCAGCACCGGTAAGTGCTCTTCCTGAGAGTAAAGACTTGTTTGAAACCAGATTCATCATGCGTTTCAAAATTGTTAAAGGTTATCCAACTTGCCAGGAAGGCGGAAGGGAAGGAACACACCTCCCCCGCTAGCTGATAAGGAGGGGGATGTTTTATGAGCTGCATGCAGCGCTGTATAAAAAAGGTTGGGATTTCTTAAGTGCAGCGGCAACTGTTGCTCTATTAGAATAATAAAAATAACTCAGCTAATATTTTTAATGATATTCATGGGATGTCTGTGAGATTTCTCATATAGTAGAAAATAAATGGTTTAACAATGACGGATTATGAGCAGAGTGATTTTATTTAGAAATTCAGGCGGATGTCTACAGGTCCTGTGGGGTAGTAGCTGGGTGGCTACGTGAATTTATTCTTTGTAACAAGCGACAGCTTCAGATGCTTGCTTCTAACATTTTAATGACAGATAAGATACCTGTTGAAAGGAAACAATCTTGTAATGCGCTGGGTTAGAGACTGCAAAAAAGAGAGGATTACCGTAGTACAGAATGTAGTAACGAGCTCCAAAATTCAACTTTAGTTACCGTAGCACAATGAGTATAAGCGCACTTCAATATTAACACTCAATGGAGTTGTTGCTAATGGAATAAAATTAAGGGTCTGATTAAGCAGAAAAGATGTCTGGACCTACACCTGAGATTGGGAGAGGATGCCGGCACTCCCTCAATCTGAGTTGAAACAGGTACCACGTTTTGGACATCTAGCAACAGACGCTTTCCACATATAATCATAATAATAAGCTAATTTGTAGAATCTTTATGAAGGAGCAGATAAGCAGAGAGCAAGGAATAGAGATGTGATGTTTTATTGTGGAAATATTAGTTGCTGATTATCTAACTGACAGAATTGGAGGAAGTTATTGAAGTCCGATGGGAAGAAATTATGAATTTAAAAGAAATTTTGTTTTCCACAAAAAAAAAAAAATGAGATTGAGTTGTTAGAAAAATGAAATAAAAATAATAGATTTAGCTACAGGAAGAATCTGTAGTGGTAATTATATTATCTCCAGACTGTTTTATAATTTATTAGGAAGAGATGTCCTGTTTCACTTAAAGTTGGGCATGTTCTCTGTAGGGGATACATTAATAATCCAAATTGTAGATTTTCATAAAATTCTTGAAACGGGAAAGCTACCAAAGAATGGTTCTACTTGGAAAGAGAAAAATTAAAGTTTTAACTTAAGTTTGTAATCAGATGAAGATAAAATAATCATATTATTGCTAAGAGAAGATCCAAATTTCACTTTGCATGTTTTTGGCATTTGGCCAACAAAGGGGAACAGGGGTGTGGTGACTTCTAGTGGCGCACTAATTAGAGCATTTCTTACGGACAATTCAATTCTCAAACTGATTAGTTTGTGGACAAGAAGTGTGTCAGACATGAAAAAAAGAAAAGCTAATCATAAAATTAAGAAACAGCTTTGAGCAAACAAAGGCTATACTGAAGAAGCTTAGTTTAGTAAGATAAGATAATTTCTCCAAATGGATTGTAATGTTACCAGTGAAACATTTGGATACACTAAATGTTGCAGAAATGTTGTTTAGAGAAATAATGCCTAGATTTGAGATCCACAAATGATCTATAGTGGTAACGGAACACATTTTGTGAATGAAATAATTGATAAAATAGGACAAAGATTATAGATTATTTTTAAAAGAAAATGGGATTCTAAAAGCAGACTAAGAAAGGCCATGGATAAGATTAAACAGAATTAGAGATGCTGTTTGGTTATGATTAAGCTAAATATGAATATATAACACCAAGCAATGGAAAGAATTTGACGAGACCTTATACCTTCCTACAGTTTGATATATTAAAATAAGAGGAATAATTACAAACTGATTTGTGATTTTATGATAAAAGGTGTTCCAAAATTTAAAAAAAGCAATGCAAGAAACAGGACAAAATTGGACATTGTCTTTATTTGGTAAACTATACATCCATATAATACCAAATTTGAATATTGGCCTCATTATATTTGAAATAATCTATGGGCGTAGATATAGAATTCCTTAGTTTGGTATACTCTCTTCTGAAGAACAATGTGATTAAGATCTAGTGGTTTTCATGATCAAAATACTGAAAAGTAAATAAGTTATAAATGCAAACTAATCATATGCCAGATGATCCTATATTCCTACAGGAAGAAGTGAGATGAAAGTAGGTGACCGGATCCTGATTAAAAGCTGTAAACAGAAAATTGGTCATCACCCAGGTGGAAGGGGCCATTCCAGGTATTTTTGACCACACCAAAGGCTGTAAAGACTGAGTTGGATACACTTAACCCATTGTAGAAAGCAGAGACCATCACTAGATATAGGGAAAGCAGTCTAAGAAAAGTGGTGTTTAAGACTGATTACAAAGGGAGGTGAATACAATAGGTTTTACTTGTCTCAACTTCAGTGAAGAGAACCAGGAGAGCCACTTTTCTATAGAGACTGCTTGAAGGGAGAGATAGTAACTATGAAGGTTTTTCTGCTATCTAGTACTTTTATTTTTACAGCTTTTTGGTGGTGTTATTTCAATAGGAACGTTAAGACTCACGGAAGAATGACAAATAGCACATGAGAATGCTGATTTATTGTCTTGGTTCACTCAGAGAAGGACACACAGATACCCATTTGAAACTAGTGTATGGTGACAATATGCAAGATATCTAGCAAATAAATGAAGCATTATTACTGTTTTGTTTGTTCTCAAATGCCATATTCTTTAGGACATTTACCTATATATGTAGAAGCTTTCACTAATCTTAATGATCTGTTTCCAGATGTTACACTCCTCTCCAGGATTTGGACAAATTCTGAGTGTGAAGTACATGAACGAACAGGAAGTTATACGGGTAATAATGTATATACTTCCATGACAAAAGTAAGGGTAAATTGGAGACTGGGACGACATGGGATTAATCTAAATAGTTAAAGCTGGACCAGTACACTTAAGACCTGACCAAAGATTTATTTGTTTTGAGAATGATAAAAATCTGACCACACTTTCATACCAATCTGGGTACATGGGAAAAATATACCGTATATGCTCCATTCCATGAATGTGATGGGAACTTTTCTATGAATGACCTGCTGATTCTCTGGGGATTTTGGCTCTGACACAATTACCCTCAAATTTGGAAGGGTGGATGTGCTTCTGTTGAGACATACAGAGCATTCTTTTCTTGTGTTTGCAGTGGAGATCCGACACAGCAGAAGTAGGAGGCATGATGTTTCAGCCCCTCATGATCCCATCTGGGGCTTCGATATGCCTCCTGAACACAAATTATGGAGTGATTGAAATAAGGTTCTATTATCTTTTTTCCTATGGTGGGTAAGGTCATGTTATGATTGGACACATTAAATTATAGATTCAGTGGTTTTGTTAATTCTTCCCTGGCAGTTCTAAAAGGTATAGCAGCAGATCTAGGAATTGAGCCGAACAACTATGAATATACATGGAGATTAATCTATGACACAGGTGTTTATTGAACTATAATATCTTTCCGTAACAGGCTGCAAATCTAGTCACACCTGTTTAACAAGAGACTCTATTCCCCCGGCTCTTAGCAGTGATGATTTTATGAGATTCTTCATAAATAAAATAAATTTTATTAAAAATAAAATCATTGGCACCCTCCCAAACATGATTACTTCTTCCTCAGTAAATGAGTCAGTATCGGAAAGAACTGTAGAACCTCAGTATTGCTTAGGCTGTTTTGATTCAGTCGAGCTTTCAGAATTATCAAAAATATTAGCCTCATCTAAATCTTCAACTTGTATTTTGGACCCAATCTCAACCAAATTATTTAAAGAAGTGTTCCATTTGGTTCCTGGCCCCATTTTGGATATGATGAATCTATCCTTAGTAAACGGATACGTACCACAGGAATTTAAAATAGCTGTGATTAAACCTTTACTCAAGAAACCTTCCCTTGATCAAGATGACTTAGTGAATTACAGACCTATATCTAACCTTCCTTTCTTATCCAAAGTCCTTGAGAAAATAGTTGCTAATCAAGTCTGTGAACATCTAAACAGTAACGAGCTGTTTGAAGAGTTTCAGTCAGGTTTTAGAGCTCATCATAGCACTGAAACAGCACTGGTGAAGGTTACTAATGATATTCTCATGGCCTCAGATAATGGACTGGTGTCTGTTCTGGTTTTGTTAGATCTCAGTGCTGCTTTTGACACAGTCGATCATAATATTCTCTTAGAAAGGCTTGAACATGTTGCAGGGATCAAAGGAACAGCACTAGGCTGGTTTAAATCATATTTGTCTGATAGATTCCAGTTTGTTCATCTAAATGATAAATCATCTTCACTCTCAAGGGTTACTTGTGGAGTTCCACAGGGTTCTGTCCTTGGACCAATTCTTTTCACCATATATATGCTTCCAATTGGTAGAATCATTAGACAGCATGGGATAAATTTCCACAGCTATGCCGATGATACACAACTATATTTATCCATAAATCCTGATGAACCCAGTCAGTTAGGTAGATTACAGGCATGTCTGGAAGACATAAAAGCATGGATGACCCTAAACTTTTTGCTTTTAAATTCTGACAAGACAGAAGTTGCTGTCTTTGGACCAGAAGTTCTTAAACAGAAACTGATTAGTCAATCACTTAATCTGGATGGCATTAAATTGTCCCCCAGTAATAACGTAAAGAACCTCGGCGTTATTTTTGACCAAGACTTGACATTTAAATCCCATATTAAACAGGTTTCTAGGATTTCCTTCTTTCACCTCAGGAATATTGCTAAAATTAGAAACATCCTGTCCAGGAGTGATGCTGAGAAACTAGTCCATGCATTTGTTACCTCAAGGCTGGACTACTGTAATTCTTTACTATCAGGAAGTCCACAAAATGCCATTAAAAGCCTTCAGTTGATCCAAAATGCGGCAGCAAGAGTTCTGATGAATATTAAAAAGAGAGATCACATTTCTCCTGTTTTAGCTTCCCTTCATTGGCTCCCTGTTAAATCCAGAATAGAATCTAAGATCCTCCTTCTTACATACAAAGCCCTTAATAATCAAGCTCCATCATACATCAGAGATCTAATTGTTCCATATGTTCCTAAAAGAGCACTTCGCTCTCAGACTGCAGGTTTACTTGTAGTTCCTAGGATCTCTAAAAGTAGAATGGAAGGCAGATCTTTTAGTAATCAGGCTCCTCTCCTGTGGAACCAGCTCCCAGCTTTAGTCCGTGAGGCAGACACTCTGTTTACTTTTAAGGCCAGGCTTAAAACTTTCCTTTTTGATAAAGCTTATAGTTAGAGTGGCTAAGGTCATCCTGAGCTATCTCTGTAGTTATGCTGCTATAGGCTTAGACTGCTGGAGGACAGACTTACCAATTTTCTTCACTCTGCTACTTCCTTTTCTCCTACGACTCTCCAGTTGTATTACAGTACATTCTGTTATTTCGACTGTTAACTTTGTTTTCTCTCAGTGTTTTTCTCCCCATCGAAGATACACCTGGTCTGGTATCCTGCTTGGCTGCAATGCCCTGTTGGACGGGGGTCATCGACTGGGATGATCCTCTCAGTAACTGAAGATCCACTGTGTCCTGTTATCAACTTTTTACTTTCTGTAACATAGAAAGTTCTCTTATATCGGATCTTCTGTTCCTTCTGTGTTCTGCTCTGTCTTCTCAAACCCCCAGACGGTCGTGGCAGATGGCCGCTCCTACTGAGCCTGGTTCTGTTGGAGGTTTCTTCCTGTTAAAGGGGAGTTTTTCCTCTCCACTGTCGCTACATGCTTGCTCAGTATGAGGGATTGCTGAAGGATTGCTGTGGTTGGAAATCTGCCCAACCTCACGCCAATGACTGACGCAATCTGCTGGGATTCCTTAAATAGGAAACTTTTTAACTGATTGGAATGTTTGTATAATTGTATTGAAATGACTTCTTGTTAAGAGCCTTGAGATGACATCTGTTGTGAATTGGCGCTATATAAATAAACTGAATTGAATTATATAATTGGATGTTTCTGAAACAGTTCTGTTTCAGAAAAAGGGAGGAGATCCTTAGGTACAAGGGGAACTTAAATTTCAATTATTTTTTACCGAACAAACCCTTTCAATTGGTCGCTTAAAAAGCATTTCAGGTAAATGAAAAAACAAAATAAAAAAAACAGCATTTGTTTAGGGTTCAACAGTCTTTTGGTTAAATAGCTTGAAATTATAGTTTTCTTTTATAAGTATTGGGCTTTATCAGCTCAGAAAATCATGTGGTAAAATCTTATAAAACTATAGGTTTAATGAACTTAGGCTGATAGCAGTGTAAATGAATAAAATTAGACTGTGATCTTTTTCTGGGGGCATTTTTCTTTTGAGCGGTCTCACATGCTCACTATACCACTTGCACAATCCAAAAAAACCAGATGTTTCCTGTTTTCCATCCTGTTTTGGCACCTTTGTGCGGTTGGTTGTTTTAGCACACAACCCATTCATCTTATGTTGTGGCATGTTTATGCATTTAGTGTTTTTTTGGAAGTTTTTATTTACATTATAACCCCTACTATATATTTTGAAGAAAAATTCTTTATGGTCTAGGCTGTTCCAGTGTTGTTCATTTTTTGATACAGGATTTTTAGAGTGCACTTTGTGTCAATGATGATTCCTGTGATTTCAACACACAACAAAAGTAATAGCTTTTTCTACAGATAGACCTAATATTTGTAGCAGTCTGGATAATAGTTTGATTTTGTGTTAGTGCAGCCGATCAGTATGGCACTAGTTAAAACTATGAGGTGAGTGAGGGATTTGTTTAAAAAAAAAGGACAAATGCATCAGAAATAAATCTCAAATGAGATACAAATATGGATAAAGCAAACAGGAAAAAGCAAATTAGTTGCGAGCTGTTCTTTTAAGCTTTGTTGACCAGGTGAGAGACCGGCAGCACACCAGACCACGATCTCTCAGGTAATCAGACTAAAGAAAAAGGCTGGAGCCAGGACGCACCTGAGAGGACATCCAGGAGCAGCAAGCCAGAAAGTGTGCAGAACAGCAACGAACAGACCACACAACCTACTTGAACCCTCTGGTGAGAGGTTTCCAACTTCAGCACACATGCACCATCAGGTGGCAGGGCGGCTTGGAGTGCAGAGCTGCCCAGCTGGGGCAGCAGGGTTCGAAGGAAAAGAAGCTGAGACCCCTGCCAAAAGAGGCCGAACGATCCTCTGGTCTGCGTGCAGTCCTTAGAGTTTTCAAACTCAAGGCTACTGAAAAGATACACTTCAGCTGCATATAGGTGATGTGCTGGTAACCTCACACCTTAGGTCATAGAAGAGCGAGCTGGACGACCATAATTCCCGGCCAGAACAAGATGACTTGACTGCTGATCCGAAAAGTTCCGGACAAGAAGGACTCAAAATTGATATGATTCTATAAGTGTGATGCCTGACATTTTTCCTTACATATAGTGATCTCTTATTTTTAAGAGATCAAAAGAGGGAGATGACGAGATAAAAATTCTGTAAATGTATGCGGGTTTAATTCTGTAGTGCATGTGGCTTAGAACACTTAGAAATAGTGAACAATCAAGAAGAATGTGGTACATCATGTGTTTCTTATGTGAAGAAGCTGTGAACATTCTATGAATTTAGATCTATGTGGGAGGAGTTTCATGGAAACTCTTGTTTCAATAAAGACTTTGAGCTGACGTAGATCTGTGCTCAGTTACTAGAACTGAGTCCAGCGAACGACATCTCGCTGTTAAAATATATAATTGTTTGTTGTTCTTATTGCTCCTTTTTACAGAAATGAAAGAGCACGCTGGAAGGTGAAATGAGAGCCCAAAGAGCCCAGGGTCAAAAATTAAATGGGTGTCTGTTCCTTTAAGAGAGCCTTTAGATTAGAGTGAAAACACCTTTCCAACAACACCCACCACTGTCTGCATTATTATTAGTCCTCCAAAACACTGGTAACCCAGGGTCCAGACCAGGAAGCAGATTCGTAGTTTAACCCTCCTCTCTGCAGCTTCTGTACTCTTACCCACGCATTACCCCCTTTGAGACAGTGTCTTGCCCATGGCCAAAATCCAGTGGAGGTTAACCTAACAATAAAATCTTATTAAGATAAATACAACTTTGACTAAACAGAAAAATAAAACTATTAAATGTGGTTTATTAAACATCAGATCTCTCTCTCTTCAGCAGTTGAATAGCTTCCTAACAATGACTAACCGTTTTGATGTTTTTCAGTCTGGTTTCCGTGCTCACCACAGCACCGAGACTGCCCTCGTCAAATTATTCAATGACATCCGCATAAATACAGACTGTGGTAGAATCACAGTGCTGATTCTGTTGGACCTCAGTGCAGCATTTGACACTGTTGATCATGATATTTTATTGGAACGACTGGAGAGCTGGGTCTGACTCTCTGGTACACTATTTGGCTGGTTCGAGTCTTACCTAAAGAACAGGGACTTCTATGTTTCAATAGGAAACTTTTCATCACAACGAACAGAAATCACATGTGGGGTGCCCCAGGGCTCCATCCTAGGGCCCCTCTTATTTAATATCTACATGCTCCCACTAGGCAAGATTATAGCAACCAATAACATTAGCTACCATAACTACGCGGATGACACTCAGCTCTACATTACAATGTCACCAGGTGACTCTGAACCCATTCAAACCCTAAATCAATGCATTGACCAAATAAATGAATGGATGGGCCATAACGTTCTCCAGCTGAATAGAAACAAAACTGAAGTAATTATTTTTGGACCCAAGGAGGAACGATCAAGAGTCAGCACACGGCTTCAGTTAATACAGCTAGAAACTACTGATCGGGCTCAAAACCTAGGTGTAGTAATGGACTCAGACCTGAACCTCCAGGGTCAGATAAAGGCAATAACATGGTCAGCGTTCTATCACCTAAAGAACATTTCTAGGATTAAACGACTGATGTTGCAACACGACCTAGAAAAACTAATCCATGCGTTTATCTTTAGTCGGATTGATTACTGCAACAGCATCTTCACAGGTCTGCCTAAAAAGTCAATCAGACAGCTGCAGCTGATCCAGATCGCTGCCGCTCGCGTCCTCACTAGAACCAGGAAAGTAGAGCACATCACCCCAGTTCTAAAGTCTTTACACTGGCTCCCTGTAGCTCAGAGAATAGACTTCAAAATACTCCTACTAGTTTATAAATCATTACATGGCTTAGCACCAAAATATGTTGAAGACCTGTTGTCACAGTACCAACCACCAACACCACTCAGGTCCTCCAACTCTAGCCTACTAAACATCCCTAGACTCAGAACTAAACATGGAGAAGCAGCTTTCAGTTTCTATGCTCCCCTTATCTGGAACAGACTTCCTGACGAGTGTAGAGCTGCTGAAACTCTGAACTGCTTTAAATCGAGAGTAAAAACCCATCTGTTTAGAATTGCCTTCGAGTAAATGCTTGATGTCATATGTATGAAATGTGTTCATGGTCTCTTGCTTTTTTGATTGTATCATGTGTAATGTGTGTTTCTTTTACCTTTAATTTCCAATGTTATATTCCATGTGTTTTTTTTAAATCACCAAATCATGTAAAGCACCTTGAATTACCCTGCTGTTGAAAGTGTGCTATACAAATAAAATTGCCTTGCCTTGCCTAAATACATACAGTGTCATATAATCAGATTGGTTACCATATCATAAAGAAAAGACACACAGAACAGATCATTCTTAACATCACATTTTCTTCCACAATAGTCCCACAGTTTTGTCCCACAGAAACCTGGCTACAACAGGAGGATTATGTCAGTTTAAATGAGTCAACTCCTTCCAATTATTTAAATTGTCTAATTCCTAGTAGCACTGGGCGAGGAAGAGGAGTTGCAACCATTTTTCATTCTGATTTACAAATTAATTGCAAAGCAATTAATAGCAACAGTTCTTTTGAACATCTAACCCTTAGTTTTCCTCATCCAAGTAGCAAAACATTAAGACCACATTTGTTTGATGTTTTGTCATCCACCACGCCCTTGCTCTTAATTTTTAGATCAGATCTCACATTTTTTACCTGATTCAGGATTAATTACTTAAAAGGTAATTATAGTGGGGGATTTCAATATTCATGTGGACACTGAAAGTGATAGCCTAAATGCAGTCTTTAATGCTATCTTAGAATCAATTGGCTTTACTCAAAAAGTACAGGGTCCCACCCACTCGGGTCAACAAACTTTGGACCTTGCGCTGACATACGGCATTGAGTGTGAGGAAATGACAGTTCTCACTCATGACCTGGTTCTGTTTGACCATATTTTTATAACTTTTGAATTTACTTTAACTGACCATCTTAAACCTGAAAAAAATGTTATCATAGTAGAGCTTTATCAGACAATGCTGTTTAGTTTTAAAGTTTTAAAGAATATTTTCTATTCTTACTTTTCTCAGTGTCTCTGTGAGGGTTCTGTGTTTGTGTGTCTGCTGTGAGTCATCTGTCGCAGGGAGGATCTGTGGTGAAGAGCTGCTGCACGGGCTGATTACACTCACCTGTTTTCAATCAGGCCTTTTGTGTCCCTGGGCTTCTTAAGGAGCTGGCTGACAAACATTCAACGCCTAATGGTTGCCCTACCGGTACCTCCAAGCCTCTGATCTCCAGGTATTTCTCCCGAGCTTGTTCTCACTGATCTCCAGTGATCCCCTGCGCTCTTTGTGTTTCCCAGGCTCTTACTGAGGAGTCTCTTGATCCAGCCAGTCTCCATTTTTCCACCTGCCTGCCCGCTCTCAGCCACGCCGCCTCCTCCTTGTCACCTTCCACCGGACCTCAGCAGCCTCTGACTCCGCTCAGCAGATCTCACTTATCTCCCCTGGAATTGGAAATCGCCTCAGATCTGTGAGTACCACCGCTCTCAAGAATTCAGTTAATTCCCATCTGTCAACGACCTTCTCTAACCTCATCTCTCCATATCCAGATGCCCAGCAGTCCCCGCTGTTTCCAGCTGATCATTTTCGTTTCTTTAATAAAAACATCTTAACTTTGTTCTGTGGTCCGAGTGTGGTTCTGCATGTGGGCCCGGAGGTTAAACAGTGTTGTATTCTACTTTTTTGGGGCTATTTTTTATTATGCAGTACATATGTTTTAACTATATCTTTAGTAAGCGTTTAGAGGTAAATAGGCCTGTTTATATTATTCAGGGTAGTAAAACATGACTGTTTACCAGTATTTTATGGGGGTAAGGTTTTAAGTAAATAAACTCTTGGGCAAAGATATGAACTAAAAGCAGGGAGGATCGGTTATAACTCTAGTTCATGGTACGGCTATAAAACCAGGTCAGGAGACCTGGTTAAAATGTATGACTTGTCAAGATGTAGAAGGAGGAGAGAGGAGTCATGTGATATTTTCTTTGTTCTTCTTTAATAAAAATGGTACACCCTTGTAGAGAAGTGAGTCAGATCTTTTCTGGCTCCCATCTGCAGGTGCGTCCAGTGTGAAACAGATATCTGTTTGTGTGTTATTTACTCTCTGTCTCTCAGTTCTGGGTCTTATTTTGAAACAGTTCCCACCGGGGTTTTGGAGTTCGGCGCCCCCACCTCTCTGAGTAAAAAGTGAGTTGCCGACAATGTAGGTTACGGAGCCGACAAAATGGTGGAGAATGCGGGCATTAATTTGGTTTTAAGTTTTCTCAGGGCTGAGAGAGATTGAGTGTGGCATAACTGATTACATGTGTTTGTGGCATTATAGTAATTTTGTGTTTTTTCTTTGAGTTCAACCGAGAATCGGAGAGCGACTGGATTGATCCTTGCTAATCAACACCTGGGTGGTTTTGTATCAATCTGGAAAAGCGCTAACACCAAATTAATAGGTATTGATCGATTTAAACGTTCTCCATTTAATGTTGACGTGTTGTTCTTTCGGTTGAGGGCCGACCAAAGTGCGGACCAGAGCTTGAGGGTTGGCCGCCTCGCCTCCGGTAGGACGCTATCGAAGTTTCTCCAAGGCTGGCAAAGGAATAGTAGACGGCAGCAGAGTGTGTGTGCTCTCTGTTGTCCAGGCGGATTCCCTTGGAGAGGCCGGCGTATCTTCCAAACGCATGATTGTGCCACGTGAATTGGATTGTGTTTAATGGTCCGGCTTTAGGTGGCTCCGGTTGAGGTTAGTGGTTGATGAAATTGTAAAATTGCTTTACTTTTTTTCTTTCTAGTGTGAGTGTGTGTGTTATTGGAGAAAGTGGAGGTTACGGAAGGGAGCTACCAAGTAGCTCTTTGCACACCGGCCTCATATAAACTTCTCATTTAGGGGAACTAACCGACTGAATCTAAAACCATAATTCCTCTGCGAATCTTAAACGCCTAGACAATGCCCGCGCTTCTTGTATAGACAATAAGCGTAGAAGCTTGACATTGTAGAGGAATAAGGGAATATCATTTTCAGTCGGCTAAAGTACCACCATAGCTAGCTTACGGCTAACACACAGTGTGGATGAGTCTCGCCTGGAATAAAGGCGTTCAACCTTGTGCAACTACGTAAACACGTCTAAAGCATTGTCTAACACATATATATAGGACTGTTATTATGGATAACTGGTAGTAAACTCTTTAGAATATATATAAAATAACTTTTTTATTGTAACGGAGCGGTCACGTTTGGCTTCCGGTTGAGCTAGGTTGCTCATGGTTACAGCTAATCTCTGGTAGCTTAGCTTCCGAACTGTATTTATTTGGCTCGGTTAAACAGTCATTCGAGTATTGGTGGTGAAGTGTGGTTTTGTTGGAGGCATTTTGTTCTTGTCTTTGGTTGGTTTACTTATGAGTACGGTTTGTTAAGTTTACCATCGTAGTGAAGAATTAGCCATCTGTGCGCCGGCCGGACTCCATTAGGAATTCTTTGATTTTTAGACGAAACTGCAATAATTTCCGTATATAAATAAATTAATGATAAGATAAACAGTGCTTTATAAACCTTTTTAGCTTTCCTTCGTTTCGGCTTTGCCTAAAACATTATTAAGGTTAATGTTGCATGACTAAATAATACATAAACCCCTTCACTATAAAAAGAAATAAATGAAAATTAAATAAATAAAAACTGTGCCTGCCTTTACTGTTAACTGCATTAATATTGGGATAAATTTGGGCCTACGAATTGATAGTTTATCAATTAAAATAAATAATTTACAGAGTTAATACAAATAACCTACTTTGTTAAATTTTAATCCATTTTGGATTTTGTTACGAATTTTCAATGGCAGCCGAATATAAACTACTCCCTGCTCCACAGGGACAGGAGTGGCGCACTTTAGATGCCCAATTGTTAGTATACACTTCTAAACTATATTCTGTTTTAGTTGATAAGCCCGGTAAAAAAGATAAAAACCAGTTCCAGGGCGTTATGACGGCCATGTGGGCTCGTCATGGTGCCCGAGGGGATGATAAGCGGAGTCTCTCACAGATGTGTTTTGAGGAAGGAAAACGTTTTGCAGATAAAGCTAAAACAGCAAAGAGCATCACTGGTGCTAAAATGAGACACTTAAAAGCTGAGAAAATGTGGAAAACATGGGGTTTAACAGGACAGGGTATTGATCATTTGTGTGTTACTGCAGAAAATAGTTTTTTGGCAGACCATACTCCTCCCCCATACCAGCCCATGTACCCCATGTTGACGACCTCTGGTCAAACACATATTTCATGGGGGTTGGAGACAGACAATGGCCAGATTGTACTTCAAAACACGCAGGGTGACGCACAGAGTTCACCATCTCCTTGTGCGCCATCCCCGGTGGGCACTACTCCCCCCCTTCCTTCAAGCAGTGCAGTGTTGCACTGGAGTGGCCTCCCACAGAGGTCTGTAGCCCATAACCCATTGACTAATAAACCACAGGGTGATCTAAAGGTAAAAGATGAGGGACAAGATTATAAATTGCGTTTTGAAGTCACCGGTAAAGGGATTCTTGAACACACTGGGGAGGAAAAGCGACAGCTACTAAAATTAGTTAGCAACAAAGTAGAACAGGACACCGATAAATTGTTCTTGGCGTATAATGCTAAATTGATGGACGAGATGGAGCAGCACGAACACAGGTTAACTAAAGTTCAGCGACGGATGGATGAGGTGCTGCAGGATCAGGAAAGATTAGCATCTGTGGTAAGGGGGCAAGCTGCAGACCTTCCAGGGAGTGCCAGCCCCAGTCAACGTGATGAATGTGCAGCAGTTGTACAGGCTGACAATGTGCAGACGTTGGGGGACGAGGGGAGTGAGGGGCCATTTAAGAATACCAGATCTAAGTTACCACTGGGGGCATGTGGGGGCCCTGATTTAATGCTTCCTTTAGTGGGAGCATCGGATGGTTCAGTAATTTACAAACCATGGAAGATGGCTGACGTATCTGCCATCATTCTGCAACTCCCTGATCCGTGGGCTGGCAGAGAACCACAGGTTTCACCGCACCCTGACCCGGACCCTCGCAGTGATCATCAGCAGCTGAAGGGCCTGGTCTCCTCCTTCCTTCCGGCTCCCCGTGACGTGCAGGGACCTGCGGTGTCTCCTTCCGAGGCTGGGCGCGTTTGGCTGAGGGTGTATAAAAGAAAGTGGCAGGAGCCCAGGTGGTCTGGCCCGTTCCAGGTTGCTGCTCGTACAACCCATGCTGTCCAGCTGCCGGGAAAGGGTTCTACTTGGTTTCACTGGTCACAGTGTGCTCCTGCCCCCGACCCTCCTCCTGTCCCTCACGCTGCAGCAGCTCTCTGCTGACCTGGGGGAATCTCTTTGCAGTGGGTGGTGTCGGTTCTGACTAGGCGGTGTCGACTGCCGAAGCCAGGAGGCGGGGCCTGGCCCACCCTGAAGATTGGTTGGGGTTGCTGTAATCATCCAGTGTAAAATATATGTGCAAAAATTGGGCGAGATAAGCAATTTGGACTTGCTTTTCTCGAAGAGGGATTATACCGAAGACAAAAGATCGCAAGAAATCAAACACATTTCACAGCAGGTTTTGACCACCTCACAATCGGTGGGGGAAGCTATTGGAGGCGGGGCCTGTCTGTGCATTTGTGTTTATTGGGGGAAATGTTCAGTTAATGAAGTAACTGTCATTTCAGTGAGGGCGATCTGCATAAAAGACAGTAACATTGGGAAAAATAAAGAGTCCACTGTACTGAATAATTTCATCACTCTGGTAGCCGCCTGCTGCCAGAGAAATAAACAAGAGCGAAGACTAGAGAACAAAATAATAAAGACTGAACACTTATTAATCATTTTTCTTGTATTTTACAGGTTGTTTAACCAATTTTTATTTACAGGTGCAGATTGTTAGACACTGCCTAAGAGGGTGTCAAAGAATTTTTAAGTAGTTAATTTGTAGAATTTTTTTCATAATATTCAGTTTTTACGGTTTTATAAAACTTTTTAGTAATAAGCTAAAACATTTTAAGGGGTGTTTAAATTATAATCAGGTTGACTGACTACTAATTTTTGTTTTACTTATTCTTTTTTTCATTATGATGTGGTTTTTGTAGGATGTTTTTGGGGTTGGTGACAATTGCTAGAGTTTTCTTTGTACTAAGAGAATATTGAGAATTAGGTTAAAACATAAAAAACAATAATAATAAATAAAAAATATATATATATTGCTTAAAGGTAAAGATAAAGAAAAAAACAGACACCTTTCTTTTATGGATAAAATAAACATAGGATCACACCACAGACAGAAATATGCATCTTTGGGGCAATAAGAAGGTGCTGTGCGCCACAGGTTTTTGCATGGTGTTATTGGTCAATATTATCTTTTACTGTTGTGGTGAATGGCCCTATAATAGTTCTACAAATCAAACGCAGGTTGGAGTTCACTCAATTAGACAGAGAAGAAACTTAATGGCTAAACCATCTCCCTCTTCACGGTGCGGCACTTCCGAGGCACATCATGGATTTTCTCAATTTTGTATACCAAAAGGACGATCTGCAGTGATTACTATTCCTTTAAATACATTGGTTTATAAGGGACAACAAGCAAGTAAATATAAAACCTACCCCTTGTGGTACATAACAAATGATCAAAAAGATACTAGTTGGTCCACTTTAATTGCTGATCCTTTAGGATATGACTGGAGAAGGTATACCACTACCGCTTTTGCAAAACACATGCGTCCCTTGGTTAAATTGGATAAGACTGCAGATAAATTACTTCTTACGGTTAATTTAACTAAGAGTGATCTCCTCCCCTTAAAATATCTCCAGAAGGGGGAAGGTTGTACTCTCTTTATAATTTGGGTTTATAAAGGGGTAAAAGATGTTCAATTTCCTATTACAATATGTCAAGACTCTCTTAATGTTTCCACCTCAGTAAGTCAAAATCAGGCCTCAGCAGCAAGAGGTAGTATAATTAAAGAAGAACCATCTGTGGACGATTACTTTGAAATGATGACAGGAGTGGGAGGCTCCACGAATAATGGGTTGCTTATGGTAGAACATGCAGGACAAGAAGCGAGACAGGACTGTGTTGTGTGCATGGGAGCCCGACCTGTTCTCAAGGTGGTCCCTGCACCTTTTGAGCTCAACACAACTTGTCTGGTTTCCCTGCTATCTAGTGAAAATCCAGTAAAAGATTGTAGTAACTGGGAAAAATTATTCCCTATAGCTGATAACAGAGCTACCCCACCCTTCTTTGATAGTAATGTAGCTCCAAATAATTTTACTTGTTTCAAAACTGGTAAGCCTGGAAATAAACTAGTGCGTTCAGTCAACATTACATATTATAATTCAATCCAAACTTTCCTTAAATCTTTTCAGGCTCGTGCTGACATCTGGTGGTGGTGTGGAGGAAAAATTATCCGCTCCATTTTACCTAGTAATTGGACAGGATTGTGTGCACCTGTTACATTAATTATGCCAGTAGCAATATTTACTTATGATCCCACAGGAGACCAGACTCTTCTCATTTTGAATAATCATGTTAGAAAGAGGGACGATTTGTTAAATAATATGTTTGGTAAATGGAAGACTCTGGCAATGTCTATAATGGTTTCTTTAGCAGTATTTGTGTCAACTATGGTGTTATGTGGATGTTGTTGTATTCCTTGTATAAGTTCATTGCTCACAAAGTGTATTGAAAAAGCTGTTGGTGATAATATGCAAGGTCAATATCTTTTACTCCCTCACATGGAGCCTGAAGGAGAAGTACAGAGGAGTGATCAATCTATTTGAAAATAGATTGAAAGAGGGATTTGTTGTATTCTACTTTTTTGGGGCTATTTTTTATTATGCAGTACATATGTTTTAACTATATCTTTAGTAAGCGTTTAGAGGTAAATAGGCCTGTTTATATTATTCAGGGTAGTAAAACATGACTGTTTACCAGTATTTTATGGGGGTAAGGTTTTAAGTAAATAAACTCTTGGGCAAAGATATGAACTAAACGCAGGGAGGATCGGTTATAACTCTAGTTCATGGTACGGCTATAAAACCAGGTCAGGAGACCTGGTTAAAATGTATGACTTGTCAAGATGTAGAAGGAGGAGAGAGGAGTCATGTGATATTTTCTTTGTTCTTCTTTAATAAAAATGGTACACCCTTGTAGAGAAGTGAGTCAGATCTTTTCTGGCTCCCATCTGCAGGTGCGTCCAGTGTGAAACAGATATCTGTTGTTGTGTGTGTGTTATTTACTCTGTCTCTCAGTTCTGGGTCTTATTTTGAAACAGTTCCCGCCGGGGTTTTGGAGTTCGGCGCCCCCACCTCTCTGAGTAAAAAGTGAGTTGCCGACAATATAGGTTACGAAGCCGACAACAGGAACATGACAGTCTCAGAGTAACACTTTGGAGGGCAGCAATTCCATATCTAACCCTTCAGAAACTGTTGGTCTGGTTCATAGCATTACTTCCTCATTGCATTTGGCATTAGATGGTGTAGCCCCTTAAAAAATAAATTAATTAGCCATAGGAGGCTTACTCCCTGGTTTAATGCAGAGCTGCGAACTTTAAAGCAGAATACTACGAAATTGGAGAGAAAATGGCACTCTATACACTTAGAGTATTCCTATTTTAGCTGGAAAAACAGTCTACTGCTGCATGAAAAGACCCTTCGACAAGCTAGAAAAGCATATTTTTCCTCATTAATAGAGGTGAATAAGAACAATCCGAAGTTTCTTTTTAGTACAGTTCCAAGCTTACACAGAGTCAAAGCTCTGTTGAGCCAACTATTCCCCCAGCTCTTAGTAATGATGACTTTATCGGATTCTTCATAAATAAAATTAATTCTATTAAAAATAAAATAACTGGCATCTTCACAAACTTGATTACTTCTCTCTCAGTAAGTGAGGCAGCATCAAAGAGAACTGTAGAACCTCATTTGTGTTTGGACTGTTCTGATTTAGTCGAGCTCTCGGAATTATCAAAAATATTAGCCTCATCTAAACCTTCAACTTATATGTTGGAATCAATCCCAATTAAATTATATAAGGAAGTGTTGCCTTTGGTTCCTGGCCCCATTTTAGATATGATAAATCTATCCTTAGTAAATGGATACGTACCACAGGAATTTAAGGTTGCTATAATTAAACCTTTACTTCAGAAACCTTCCCTCGATCAAGATAAGTAGTTAATTAGTTAATTACAGACCTATATCTAACCTTCCTTTCTTATCTAAAATCCTTGAGAGAAAAGTTGGTATTCAAGTATGCATGCATCTACCGGACAATTCCATCCGGTCTTTAGCCGGAGTTGTGTTTTCAAATACAAACTTTTTTCCGGAACATTGCCTTTTGGCTGCTTTCACACAGCAAGAAATGTACCGGAGGATCCTGATAAATGTCTGGGGAGGGGAAGGGGGGTTGTGGTTATGATATAAACTTAGTGCGGAGGGGCGTACATGTAATTTCTTCCCAAACAAAGGGATTATTGCAAAAATGGCTGACAAAACAGCAGATCTACTAACAGTGCTTGTCTTTGTGATGTGTGCAATTTTCCGCACATGGAAACGCTTAAGAGACATCGATGAAGAATCTGAAGAAGCCATGTACTTATGCACTGCTGTTCACTTGACATTTGTACGTCATCAATGTGTGCGCTCACAGCGTTCCCTGCCCCCTCCCCTTTTCCCCACCGCCCCACACCCCTCTAGCTTTTCCGGAACATTTCCTGATAATCTGAATGCAAACATCATACCGCGAAAAGTCCGCTGTTGTTAATAGGTCGATATTGTGACTTGTGTTGCAATTCACCCAGGTAATTGGACGGGGGTAAGCCGTATTGCGTCATTTCCTGTTGTCACTGTTGTGCTCCCTGTAAGCTGTTTGGTGTTCAGACTCTGTTGAATTTATCTTATTTTCTCTGTGCTAAGGCCTTTTCTAAGTTATTTTAACACACAAGCACACTAAAACACACGTTTTGTGGTGGTGCACTTTACGTTTTGGGAACTCCTTGTGTTTCACACAGCTATTCTTGGGGTGGTAAGGTCTCGCTAGCTCAGTTAGCTTAGTTTCATTGCGGCTATGGCTACTCCTCTCTCTCCTGTCTCTAACTCTTCTCTTCTCTCTTGCTCTCTCTGTCAGATGTATAGTTACTTCCTTGCCTCCTTTAGTGATAATGGTAACTGTAATAAATGTAATATTTTTGTAGCTTTGGAGGCGAGGGTATCAGAATTAGAAGCACGGGCCAGAACGGGCGACATCAAATCCTACCTGAAACTGCTGGCTAAAGATAAGCGTAAATACAGTAAGATTGTTATTCACGCTGGCGGTAATGACACCCGGTTACGCCAATCGGAGGTCACAAAAATTAGTGTTGCTTCGGTGTGTAAGTTTGCCAAAACAATGTCAGACTCTGTAATCTTTTCTGGTCTCCTGCCCGATCGGACCAGTGACGACATGTTTAGCCGCATGCTGTCATTCCATCAATGGTTGTCTAGGTGGTGTCCTGGAAACGATGTGGGCTACATTGAAAACTGGAGAACATTTTGGGGAAAACCTGGTCTGATCCGGAGAGACGGCATCCATCCCACTTTGGATGGAGCAGCTCTTCTTTCTAGGAATATGGCCGAATTTATTAGTCCTCCAAAACACTGACAACCCAGGGTCCAGACCAGGAAGCAGAGTCGTAGTTTAACCCACCTCTCTGCTGCTTCTGTACTGTTACCCACCCATTACCCTATAGAAACAGTGTCTTGCCCACGGCCAAAATTAAATGGATTAAAAGTTAAGCCAACAAAAGGAAATTATGGAAATCTCATAAAGATAAATACGACTTTGACTGAACAGAAAAATAAATCTGTTAAATGTGGTTTATTAAACATAAGATCTCTCTCCTCAAAAACATTGTTAGAAAATGACTTGATTTGTGATAATCACATTGATTTCCTTTGTCTCACAGAAACCTGGTTGCAGCAGGAGGATTATGTCAGTATAAATGAGTCAACTCCTTCCAGTCATTTAAATGTTCACATTCCTAGAAATACTGGGCGAGGGGGAGGAGTTGCAACCATTTTTCGTTCTGATTTACTAATTAGTCCTAGACCAACTGATAGCTACAGTTCTTTTGAACATCTAACCCTTAATTTTCCTCATCCAAGTTGCAAAACATTAAAACCATTTTTGTTTGTGGTTTTGTATCGTCCACCAGGTCCTTACTCTCAATTCTTGGATCAGATCTCACATTTTTTATCTGATTTAGTATTAAATACTGATAGGGCTATTATAGTGGGGGACTTTAATATTCATGTGGATACTGAAAGTGATAGCCTAAATGCAGCCTTTAATGCTATTTTAGACTCAATTGGCTTTACTCAAAAAGCACAGGGATCGACCCACTTAGGTAAACACACTTTGGACCTTGTACTGACATACGGTATTGAGTGTGAGGAAATAACAGTCCACCCACATAACCCGGTCCTGTCTGACCACTTCTTAATAACTTTTGAATTTACTTTAACTGACCATCTTAAATCTGAAAGAACATTTCATTATAGTAGAGCTTTATCAGACAATGCTGTAACAATTTTTAAAGAATCTGTTCCATTCTTACTTTCCTTAGTGTCTCAGGGTAACACAGTGGATGGCAGCAATTCTATCTCTAACCCTTCAGAAATTGATGGTCTGGTTCACAGCGTTACGTCCTCATTGCGTTTGGCATTAGATAGTGTAGCCCCCTTAAAAAAGAAAGTGGCTAGCCATAGGAGACTGACTCCTTGGTTCAAAGCAGAGTTGCGTACTTTAAAGCAGAATACTAGGAAGTTGGAGAGAAAATGGCGGTCTACACACCTAGAGGATTCCTATTTAACCTGGAATAACAGTCTACTGCTGTATAAAAAGACCCTTCGACAAGCTAGAACAGCATATTTTTCATCATTAATAGAGGCGAATAAAAACAATCCTAGGTTTCTTTTTAGTAAAGTTGCCAAACTTACACAGAGTCATAGCTCTGTTGAGCCAACTATTCCCCCAGCTCTTAGCAGTGATGATTTTATGGGATTCTTCATAAATAAAATTAATTCTATTAAAAACAAAATCATTGGAATCCTCCCAAACATGATTACTTCTTCCTCAGTAAATGAGGCAGTATCGGAAAGAACTGTAGAACCTCAGTTGTGCTTAGGCTGTTTTGATTCAGTCGAGCTTTCGGAATTATCAAAAATATTAGCCTCATCTAAACCTTCAACTTGTATGTTGGACCCAATTCCAACCAAATTATTTAAAGAAGTGTTCCATTTGGTTCCTGGCCCCATTTTGAATATGATGAATCTATCCTTAGTAAACGGATACGTACCACAGGAATTTAAAATAGCCGTGATTAAACCTTTACTCAAGAAACCTTCCCTTGATCAAGATGACTTAGTGAATTACAGACCTATATCTAACCTTCCTTTCTTATCCAAAGTCCTTGAGAAAAATGTTGGTAATCACGTCTGTGAGCATCTAAACAGTAACGAGCTGTTTGAAGAGTTTCAGTCAGGTTTTAGAGCTCATCATAGCACTGAAACAGCACTGGTGAAGGTTACTAATGATATTCTCATGGCTTCAGATAAAAGACTTGTGTCTGTTCTGGTTTTGTTAGATCTCAGTGCTGCTTTTGACACAGTCGATCATAATATTCTCCTAGAAAGGCTTGAACATGTTGCAGGGATCAAAGGAACAGCACTAGGCTGGTTTAAATCATATTTGTCTGATAGATTCCAGTTTGTTCATCTAAATGATAAATCTTCTTCACTCTCAAGGGTTACTTGTGGAGTTCCACAGGGTTCTGCGCTTGGACCAATTCTGTTCACCATATATATGCTCTCAATTGGTAGAATCATTAGACAGCATGGGATAAATTTCCACAGCTATGCCGATGATACACAACTATATTTATCCATAAATCCTGATGAACCCAGTCAGTTAGGTAGATTACAGGCATGTCTGGAAGACATAAAAACATGGATGACCCTAAACTTTTTGCTTTTAAATTCTGACAAAACAGAAGTTGCTGTCTTTGGACCAGAAGTTCTTAAACAGAAACTGATTAGTCAATCACTTCATCTGGATGGCATTAAATTGGCCCGCAGTAATAACATAAAGAACCTTGGCATTAATTTTGACCGAGACTTGACATTTAAATCCCATATTAAACAGGTTTCTAGGATTTCTTTCTTTCACCTCGGGAATATTGCTAAAATTAGAAACATCCTGTCCAGGAGTGATGCTGAGAAACTAGTCCATGCATTTGTTACCTCAAGGCTGGACTACTGTAATTCTTTACTATCAGGAAGTCAACAAAATGCCATTAAAAGCCTTCAGTTGATCCAAAATGCGGAAGCAAGAGTTCTGATGAATATTAAAAAGAGAGATCACATTTCTCCTGTTTTAGCTTACCTTCATTGGCTCCCTGTTAAATCCAGAAAAGAATTTAAGATCCTTCTTCTTACATACAAAGCCCTTAATAATCAAGCTCCATCATACATCAGAGATCTAATTGTTCCATATGTTCCTAACAGAGCACTTCGCTCTCAGACGGCAGGTTTACTTGTAGTTCCTAGGATTTCTAAAAGTAAAATGGGAGGCAGATCTTTTAGTTATCAGGCTCCTCTCCTGTGGAACCAGCTCCCAGCTTTAGTCCGTGAGGCAGACACTCTGTTTACTTTTAAGGCCAGGCTTAAAACTTTCCTTTTTGATAAAGCTTATAGTTAGAGTGGCTAAGGTCATCCTAAGCTATCTCTGTAGTTATGCTGCTATAGGCTTAGACTGCTGGAGGACTGACTTACCAATTTTCTTCACTCTGCTACTTCCTTTTCTCCTACAACTCTCCAGTTGTATTACAGTACATTCTGTTATTTCGACTGTTAACTTCTCTCAGTGTTTTTCTCTCCATAGAAGATATACCTGGTCTGGTATCCTGCTTGGCTGCAATGCCCTGTTGGACGGGGGGCATCGACTGGGATGATCCTCCCAGCAACTGAACATCCACTGTGTCCACCGTCGCTACATGCTTGCTCAGTATGAGGGATTGCTGAAGGATTGCTGCGGTTGGAAAGTCTGCATCAACGGGGCCCAACCTCACGCCAATGACTGACACAATCTGCTGGGATTCCTTAAATAGGAAACTTTTTAACTGATTGGAATTTTTGTATAAATGTATTGAAATGACTTCTTGTTAAGTGCCTTGAGATGACATCTGTTGTGAATTGGCGCTATATAAATAAACTGAATTGAATTGAATCAACTTTTTACTTTCTGTAACATAGAAAGTTCTCTTATATCAGATCTTCTGTTCCTTCTGTGTCTCTGCTCTGTCTTCTCAAACCCCCAGACGGTCGTGGCAGATGGCCGCTCCTACTGAGCCTGGTTCTGTTGGAGGTTTCTTCCTGTTAAAGGGGAGTTTTTCCTCTCCACCGTCGCTACATGCTTGCTCAGTATGAGGGATTGCTGAAGGATTGCTGTGGTTGGAAAGTCTGCATCAACGGGGCCCAACCTCACGGCAATGACTGACACAATCTGCTGGGATTCCTTAAATAGGAAACTTTTTAACTGATTGGAATGTTTGTATAAATGTATTAAAATGACTTCTTGTTAAGTGTCTTGAGATGACATCTGTTGTGAATTGGCTCTATATAAATAAACTGAATTGAATTGAAACTGAATTGGAGTACTATAGCAAAAGCTGTACTGCTCCGCTTGTGAAAATTAATCTGTTGGGCTTCTACTTGGTACTCAGACACCAATTTTGAGCTCCACACTGCCAAACAGGACACGTAAAAAAAAAAAAAAAAAAAATCTACCTCAAAGTGTAAAAAAAAACCTGAACGTGAAATATAAATCTGAAACACAAAAAAAGATTTGAATGTGAAAATAAAATAACAGAAAAAATGTGAAAAACATACAAATGTGTTTGTTATAAAAGGGCTGAATTAAATCTTTATTCAGAGTGTATAAAATTTTTGTCACACCTTTTTAAAATTTTAAATACACTTCTTCATTTTCAAATCTCAAGATAATTTTTTAAAATTTTATTTCAACATTTACTAGGTTTTTTTTACAAGTTTTTTCAAAGTTGCAAGAATTATGAGCCTTTTCTTCATACCCTGAGGAACTAATGCATTTTCCAGCTGGGGAGCTTTACTAACAGTCTCTAGTAGTCTCCGTTTTCTTTCCTCACATTAGAAGTTAGCTATCAAGAGCTAAATATACAGACATACTTTGAGTCTTTGGAACCAGGATTTAGTTTTTTGGGTTAATTTGACAAAGTTTTGCAGATACTACAAATCCTAGATATAATTACAAGGAGCTATCTACTGAAAGTGGCTAAATGGGTAGTGGTTGGATGTGTGGGGAGTGAATTGTGTGTGTAAACACATATAATATATACCTTAACATTTTTCTGCTGGTGTAGATTAGAGAGTGGAAAGTCTTCACCACTGTGGCAGCTTTAAGCAAGAAAGAAAACTAGAGCGGATCCCAGCGGTGGAACCATTAGAGCTTGGAAATTATAAAACTATTAACTAGAATGTAACTTCCAATTAAAAGATGATTTAATATCCAGATCTGATGGCTGATTTTTGATTAAGCAGAGACCCCATTAGGAGCAAAGGGACGGCGGTTGGCAACTGAGTTCGCTGCTTAAGAGGCAGCAGTGGTCTAACACAAATTTGTCTCTTTTTGGGCAAATTAAGGTTAATTACTTTAAATAGCATAGCTGCAAGGGAATGAAGAAAGAGATGTGTTTTTAATTCTCTGGACAGCTAGGGTGCAGCCGGAGGAGGTACCTTGTCTGTAGGAGGGTATTGTCAGGCAAGAGAGACTTGGCACACACACTTTCTGTTTAACTCTACTTATAAGGCCCTCCCATGTGCAGCATTTATTCTTCAGGTCTCTAAAATTAACTTTGTTTCAATCTGCATTCAACATTTTAAAATGTTTTCCCCTTCAAAACTATTTATCTGGTTGCAAATCCAGCTATCCAGCTAGGCATTGTATGTCTATAGTAATACTCATGTATAAGGCAATACAGAGTTGAACTCGAAGTGTTTGCCGGGGCCATATGTTTGGAAGTCCTTCATCTTGCACATTGAGGAAAATTTCATGTTCCAGGGCAGGTCGGCGATTTAGGCTGTGGTGTGAGAGTCACTCAGTACGTTTACATGCACAGCTAAATCGAGCTTTTTTGAGTAATCGGACTAAAGACGTCCCTCCTGCAGCGAGCCGAGTCCCAGTTTACATGTCCATCAGAAAATCGAATTATTATATGAAGTACGTTCCACTCCCTGACGATAGATGACGATATGCGCTCCTACGAGTTAACCTAATAGCGGTTAGCTTCCAGCTGCATTCAGGCAGTAAACTGAGGCTGGCGGGAGTGAAGCAGAAGGACTTAAAGCAGGATATTCACAGTAACAACGCATCGTCTTTTCGTAAGTCCAAACATGCACTGATTGCCCGCTTACGTTTGTCTTAGATGCCATATGCCTCTTATAACGCCACTGTTGTTAGTACTGGGTCGGACTTCTGGCTCTCCAAACTTCCCAAGGGGGGTGCGCAAGTGCGGGTGGGGCCGGGGGGGCTGGTTGCAGAGTAGTCCGATTTGAATCGCATTTTCCAGCAAGAGTAGTCGAGCTTCTGAAATTCCAGTTCGGCTCGATTCCAGCCGGACTAAGGTGTATACATGCCTTTTAAAAGTCTGATTTCAGTCAGACTAAGGCAGTGTTTCTCAAACTTTTTTTATCATTCCCCACTTTGGACTAAGGAGCATACACAAGCCCCCCCATGCTTTTATCGCCCCAACAGAATAGTGACCACGCCTGATTTTTAAAGTGTTTTATTTATTTAAATAGCCGAGTTAGTCTACAAGTTTTTAAGGGTATAAATTAGTTGGAAAAAGGGGTTGCGCACTGGTATAAAACCGGCTCAGAAATATATGCTGTCAGTAGTTGCTACATGTAGAACTTCAGCTCACAGTTGGAGAAAATAAAAGTTGTAGTTTTATCAAATTTACAAAGCTTTCAAAAGTACAAAATAACAATAATAATAATAAAATAAAGAGCAAGATACTCATCCCTGTATTTTCTCCGTGGTTGACCGTGTGACTTCTCTTACTCTGAAACATTCCCTGATCTTTTTAGATATTTGTAGATTTTGTAGATGGAATCTCTGATAATGCGGCTACTTTAGCTTGTTTTGTTCTGCTGCAATATATTCCAACGTCAAACTCCCAGCCCGATATTCCAGGTCCCGGTTCTATTTACAATGATGATCACAATTGCTAATTTATTTGAGTGTGTTTAATTTTGTGAGAGAGGGGAGCTGGTTGATTTAATTTACAGTGCAGTGAAACATTCACAACGACAGAATATAGGGGGGAAAAACTATTTGTTATGTAATTTTCATCATAGGCATACCTCAACTATGAGACAAAATGAGAAACAAAATACAGAAAATGGATATCTGCAGTTATGCGGGCGCTGTACCCGTCTGTCGTGGTGAAGAGAGAGCTGAGCCGAAAGGTGAAGCTCTCGTTTTACCGGTCGATCTACATTCTTACTCTCATCTATGGTCACGAAGTCTGGGTGGTGACCGAAAGAGCAAGATCACGGATACAAGCGGCTGAAATGAGTTTCCTCCACAGGGTGTCTGGGCTCTCCCTAGAGATACGGTTAGAAGCTCAGTCATCCGGAGCGGGCTCAGAGTAGAGCCGCTGCTCCTCCACATTAAGAGGAGTCAGTTGAGGTGGCTCGGGCATCTGGTAAGGATGCGTCCTGGACGCATCCCTGGTGAGGTGTTTCGGGCACGTCCCACCGGGAGGAGGCCTAGGGGAAGACCCAGGACACGTTGGAGGGACTATGTTTCTCGGCTGGCCTGGGAACGTCTTGGGATTCCTCCTGAGGAGCTGGAACAAGTGGCTGGGGAGAAGGAAGTCTGGGTCTATTTGCTTAGGCTGCTGCCCCCACGACCCGACCCCAGATAAGCGGAAGAAATTGGATGGATGGATGGATGGATGGATGGAGTAATGGGCCAAAATACCAGCAAAAGTGTGTAAAAACCTTGTGAAGAAATAGTTAAATAAAATACAAGTGTGTGAAAACCTTGTTAACACTTACAGAATACGTTTGACCTCTGTCATTGCCAACAAAAGGTATATAACAAAGTACTGAGATGAACTTTTGTTATTGACAAGACACTTATTTTCCACCATAACTTGCAAATACATTTTTTAAAAATCCAACCATATGATTTTTTGGATTTTCTTTCTCATTTTGTCCCTCATAGTTGAGGTATACCTATGATGAAAATTACAGGCCTCTCCATTCTTTTTAAAGGAGACATCAGCTGTTACTAAAGTGAATAACTACTCACACAGAACACATAAATCAAAACCACGTTTTTGAGGGCGCATGCACGTGAAGTGCACGTGGGGTGGTTAGAGAAGCCAATGGTAAACCAATGCTGCACTTTTGAATATTGGCTTACTTCCCAGTGTAAAATCATTAGGAAACCATATGATACATGTTTTCACATGGAAAAAATGAAAATTTCAGGTGATGACCCCTTTAAGTGGGAGAACTTGCACAATTTGAGGCTAACTAAATACATTTTTGCCCCATAGTATATAGATAAGGCAGGAATTGTTTTAGACATAAATTATTGCTTCTATCTCACTTCACATTCATAAAACAAAAGCTACTGTAAGTGACAAGTAGCTAAACATAGGAAATGAATTACATGGAGGAATTCCGAGGGAAATTCTTATTCTCTCTGTAAATGCTATGTAAGCATTCCAATTTTTTTTTTACTTTTTATCTGAACACATGATGCATGTCCTTTAAACAGCCAAGACCACATGTTTAGCATAGCTACCGAAACGACATATCTGAATAAATGAATCAAATTATTAGTTAGATCCTATCTACAGGTAGCATATTGTGATAAAGTTCATTCTTTTCCATAATGTAATGATAAAAATTAAACTGTCATATATTTTTGATTCATTGCACACCAACTGAAATATTTCAGATCTTTTATTGTTTTAAAACGGATGATTTTGGCATACAGCTCATGAAAACCCAAAATTCCTATCTCAAAAAATTAGCATATCATGAAAAGGTTCTCTAAACGAGCTATTAACCTAATCATCTGAATCAACTAATTAACTCTAAACACCTGCAAAAGATTCCTGAGGCTTTTAAAAACTCCCAGCCTGGTTCATTACTCAAAACCGCAATCATGGGTAAGACTGCCGACCTGACTGCTGCCCAGAAGGCCATCATTGACACCCTCAAGCAAGAGGGTAAGACACAGAAAGAAATTTCTGAACGAATAGGCTGTTCCCAGAGTGCTGTATCAAGGCACCTCAGTGGGAAGTCTGTGGGAAGGAAAAAGTGTGGCAGAAAACGCTGCACAACGAGAAGAAGTGACCGGACCCTGAGGAAGATTGTGGAGAAGGACCGATTCCAGACCTTGGGGGATCTGCGGAAGCAGTGGACTGAGTCTGGAGTAGAAACGTCCAGAGCCACCGTGCACAGGCGTGTGCAGGAAATGGGCTACAGGTGCCGCATTCCCCAGGTCAAGCCACTTTTGAACCAGAAACCAGAAGTGCCTGACCTGGGCTACAGAGAAGCAGCACTGGACTGTTGCTCAGTGGTCCAAAGTACTTTTTTCCGGATGAAAGCTAATTTTGCATGTCATTCGGAAATCAAGGTGCCAGAGTCTGGAGGAAGACCGGGGAGAAGGAAATGCCAAAATGCCTGAAGTCCAGTGTCAAGTACCCACAGTCAGTGATGGTCTGGGGTGCCATGTCAGCTGCTGGTGTTGGTCCACTGTGTTTTATCAAGGGCAGGGTCAATGCAGCTAGCTATCAGGAGATTTTGGAGCACTTCATGCTTCCATCTGCTGAAAAGCTTCATGGAGATGATTTCATTTTTCAGCACGACCTGGCACCTGCTCACAGTGCCAAAACCACTGGTAAATGGTTTACTGACCATGGTATTACTGTGCTCAATTGGCCTGCCAACTCTCCTGACCTGAACCCCATAGAGAATCTGTGGGATATTGTGAAGAGGAAGTTGAGAGACGCAAGACCCAACATTCTGGATGAGCTTAAGGCTGCTATCGAAGCATCCTGGGCCCCCATGACACCTCAGCAGTGCCACAGGCTGATTGCCTCCATGCCACGCCGCATTGAAGCAGTCATTTCTGCAAAAGGATTCCCGACCAAGTATTGAGTGCATAACTGAACATAATTATTTGAAGGTTGACTTTTTTTGTATTAAAAACACTTTTCTTTTATTGGTCGGATGAAATATGCTAATTTTTTGAGATAGGAATTTTGGGTTTTCATGAGCTGTATGCCAAAATCATCAGTTTTAAAACAATAAAAGACCTGAAATATTTCAGTTGGTGTGCAATGAATCTAAAATATATGAAAGTTTGATTTATATCATTACATTATGGAAAAGAATGAACTTTATCACAATATGCTAATTTTTTTAGAAGGACCTGTAGTTACCCATATTTAGTAAATGATGACTGACAAAAGTGACCATCTAATGTAAGGCTTTCTAAGATAATATTCTATTGAGATGCCTTAAAAGAGTTAACACTGGAGTAAAGAAACGGTACAATATCTGTGCAACAATGGTTTGGTTTGGCTGTCAGCAACTGTTCATAATTAGGGTTAATAATTTATTTGAAAAAGTCTATACTAATATAGTCAGCATGTTTTTTCCTCATATTAACAAGTCAGGGCACCACCTGATTATCAGGAATTCTTAGTCAAACAGCTCTCTCTGTTTATTATTGTTTTTTTGAAGGCCTTTGTTACGGCTGCCCCCTGACTGCCTATGAGCCGGTTCAGCACCATTGCCAGCACCGGGCTTCTGCACTGCTCAGCACCACAGAGAGCAGCACGTCAGTTTGAGTCTCTCACCACCCCTCTTCCTACAGATAATTCAACACAGATGTCTCCTGTTCCAGCTTGATTGCTTGAAGGAAGCAGCTTGCCTACAAAAGCCAAGTTACCATTCAGTCAAGGGGGTTGCAGACCTGTGCTGTTGTCCCCTAATGGCTATCTGGGTCTAGTGAACCTTTTGTTTGTTTGTTGGTTGATTCACTTTAACTTTGTTTGTCAACCTTCTGAATGTTCAACTTGTGTGTGATTACTTAATCTAAGTCCCACATGTACCTTTAATTACCACTATACCACTAATACAAATACTTAAGTGAGTATGACCACTGGCAGCTTACTACGGCCATCTGTGCCGGCAACAGTAAAGCTATGTTGTAAATACAGCATAACTTATGGTGGCTACCGTGTTAACATTAGCACCTGGGAGGATCGAGACTGTGGAGGACCATCCCTGCCAAAATTGACAATAAATAAATGTGGAAATAAATCAGGTAATACATTTGTAAATAAATATAGAAATAATTAAATACATTTGTAAATAAATATAGACATGAATAAGTACAATTGAAAACACCTGGAAAAAAATAATTTAATATAGTAATAGTTTAATGAATATGGAAATAAATAAATAAATGTTACCATAAAATTATAAATACATGTGGAAATACATGATTAAATGTATTATTTATTCCCACATATATTTATTTATTCTCAATTGTATTCTCCCATTTAGTTATTTATTGCTATATTTATTTCCACATTTATTTATTTCCACATGTACTTATTTATTTCATCATGTATTTATTTATTTCCACATTTATTTATTTCCAGTTATTTATTCCCACATTTATCTAATTATTAATGTCCACATTTATTTATTTCACATTTTTTAATCATTTAATTCCACATTTATTTATTACCAAATTTATTTATTTCCACATCTATTTATTTATTTCAACATTTCCACATTTGTTTATTTCTAGAAGTGTATTCTAATGAGGTGGGAGTTTCTAACACTTGCCTAAAGCCTGATTGGTCAGCTCCAAGACTCCATTTACACAAACCTGGCTCAGTACTACTGCGCTAGTGGCAGCTGGCTACCCTGTGTAGCCAGCTGCCACAGAGTTGACATACCCTGCCACTGGAATCTCACAGTCAGATAAATGCTGGTTCAACACCAGGCCTGTCACTGACAGGGTGGTCTCCTGTGAACAACAGACAAAAACGAGTTGCTTTAGGTGGTGAGGTGCTGGGGCACAGGGTTACCAAGTGAAGGCTAAAGCCTCTGGTCTAGCTTCTAGCTTAGCTAGCATTAACTAGAGGGTGGGAAGCACCTCAACTGAGTGCTCCACCCGTCTTCGTGTGTCATCTGAAGTTTTTGACAACATTTAACAACCACCTGTCCATGTCTCATATTGAATTGGCTGTTCAATGAAATTTTCAATTCAGTTTACTTATATAGCGCCAATTCACAACAGATGTCATCTCAAGGCACTTTACAACTGCTCCCGGAGCAGAAACCTGTGAGGCCTGTGATGAAGGAGCAAGAACCTGTGAGGCCTGTGACGAAGGAGCAAGAACCTGTGAGGCCTGTGATGAAGGAGCAGAAACCTGGGATTCCTTAAATAGGAAACTAACTAAAACTTTAAACTAATTGAGGACAGAAGGCCTGAGTTTTGTGGCGTGGAGAAGGGCAAGTCTGAGTCTTGTGACTTGAAGGCCAGTGATGAGAAAGGGAACCACAACGAGGTGATGAGGTCCCATGACGTGGTGGTACTGAGGACCCTCGGGAGGAAGGCGTAGAAGACCCAAGGCGTGGCGACGAACCCGAGGGTGAGTCCGCCAGGACACCCACAGTGGAGACTGGAACCCGAGGCGTGTCCATCTGGACACCCTCGGAGGAGACATTAGTGGGCTGGAACATACTGGAGGAGTCAACGGGCTACTGCGGGCTGGCACCCGCTGGAGAGGACGGCGGGCTGCTGCGGCTGGCACCCGCTGGAGCGGACTGTGGCTGGAATCTGCTGGAAGAGTCTGCTGGCTGGAACCAAGTGTAGGCTGGCTTGGATGGCTGAAAGCAGCTTCTTAAGGAGGGCTGCGACTGCTGAGAAACTGCTGAGGACAACTGCGATGGCTGAAAGCGAGCTGAGGCTGGCTGAGAGGCCCCCTGAGGTGGAGTTGGCATGCTGATGTCTTTTATGGCGTGGTTTGGAGATTGGAGGTGAGGATTGAAATGTGGAGGGGAATGTGCTTTCACTAGAATTATACTGGGAGTCAAAGAGGTAACGTGGAATGCAAATAGAAGATGGAGAGGTCTGTGGGTCGGGGAGTTCTGCGATGGCCTGGTGACGGTGAAATTCAGCCTCATCCAGCATCTCCTCCAGCCCAAGCTTCTTTAAATAAGGTTGCCATCTCAGCAGTTGGCCAATACTCAGTTCAGCGACCTTCAGCCTGGTCCGTGGGTCGGGTGACCCAGCCATGGTGTCATGAAAGAGTTTTACAGTCACATGCAGTTTGTTCCAATCTGACTCTGAAAGAGTTTCTGCTAGGTCCAACTGGCTGGTTTGTTCTGTCATGTTTGATGTTAGTGTGTCTTCGTGTGTCGTCTGAAGTTTTTGACAACATTTAACAACCACCTGTCCATGTCTCATATTGAATTGCCTGTTCAATTCAATTTTCAATTCAGTTTACTTACATAGCCACAATTCACAACAGATGTCATCTGCTGCGGCTGGCATTCGCTGGAGATGACGGTGGGCTGCTGCGGCTGGCCCCCTTGAGCAGACAAAAAACTTACAAACTTACTAAAAACCTCAAGGGAACCAGGGAATCTCGGAGACCAGGAGAAAGCAGCAACAAGAAAAGCAGGAACTAGACAGGGAAGATTGATGACGAACCAGCGAGTACTGACTGACAGAGAAGGGCTTAAATATACTGAGGAAAAGTGGAAAGTGACAGGGAGAAGACCAGGGACTAATTAGCGGTTGCAGGTGAGAGAGAAAGCACAGGTGGAATCAATCAGCAGGTGGAGAATGAGGAAGAAAACAGGACAGAATGGAATAAATACCGAAAGGAGAGGGAAATAAGAGAACCATGCTAATAAAAGTGAAGTTAAACAGAACTAAAGGGAAAATAATGAAAAAAGGAAAACCACGAACTAGGACTCAAACACCTAACATCATGACACCTATGGCTAATTACTTTCTTTTTTAAGGGGGCTACACTACCTAATGCCAAACACAATGAGGAAGTAACGCTATGAACCAGACCATTAATTTGTGAAGGCTTAGAGATGGAATTGCTGCCCTCCACAGTGTTACACTGAGACACCGAGGAAAGTAAGAATGGAACAGATGCTTTAAAACTTGTCACAGTTTGATAAAGCTCTACTATAATGAAAATTTATTTAAGATTTAAGATGGTCAGTTAAAGTAAATTCAAAAGTTCTCAAAAAGTGGTCAGACAAAACTGGCTTATGTGGGTGGACTGTTATTTCCTCACACTCAATATCAAACGTCGGTACAAGGTCCAAAGTGTGTTTACCCGAGTGGGTAGGTCCCTGTACTTTTTGAGTATACCCAATTGATTCTAAGATAACATTAAAGGCTGCTTCAGGCTATCACCTTCAGTGTTCACATGAATATTGAAATCCCCCACTATAATGACCTTATCAGTATTTAATACTAAATCAGATAAAAAATGTGAGATCTGATCCCAGACCTGAGAGTAAGGGCCTGGTGGACGATACAAAACCACAAACAAAAATGGTCTTAATGTTTTGCAACTTGGATGATGAAAAATGCGGGTTATATGTTCAACAGAACTGTAGCTTTTCATTGGTCTGGGATTAATTAGTAAATAAGAATGAAAAAGGGTTGCAACTCCTCCTCTTCACCCAGTACTTCTATGAATTGTTGGAAAGGTGTTTTCACTCTAATCTAAAGCCTCTCTTCAAGGAACAGACACCCATTTAATGTTATGACCCCTGGGCTCTCTCGGGCTCTTATTTCACCTTCCAGCGTGCTCGTTCATTTCTGTAAAAAAGAGCAATAAGAACAACAAACAAAAAACGTCGTTCGCTGGACTCAGTTCTATTAACTGAGCACAGCTCTACGTGAGCATAACGTTTTTATTGAAACAAGAGTTTGCAGGAAACTCCTCCCACATAGATATTCGTTCATAGAATAATGGTCACAGCTTCTTCACAGAAGGAACACATGATGTATTACATTCTTCTTGATTGTTCACTGTTTCCAAGTGTTTCCACATGCACTACAGAATTAAACCCTCATACAATATTTTCTTCATCTCCCTCTTTTGATCTCTTATAATAAGAGATCACCATATATAAGGAAAACGTCAGGCATCACACTTATAGAATCATATCAATTTTGAGTCCTTCTTCTCTGGAACTTTTCGGATCAGCAGTCAAGTCATCTTTTTCTGGCCGGGAATTGTGGTCATCCGGCTCGCTCTTCTATGACCTAAGGTGAGAGGTTGCCAGCACATCACCTATATGCAGCTAAAGTGTATCTTTTCAGTAGCCCTGAGTTTGAAAACTCTCAGGACTCTGCACGCAGACCAGAGGATCATTCTGCCCCTTTTGGCAGGGTTCTCAGCTTCTTTTCCTTCGAACCCTGCTGCCCCGGCTGGGCAGCTCTGCGCTTCAAGCTGCCCTGCCACCTTATTGTGCAGTTGTGCTGAAGTTGGAAACCTCTCAGCAGAGGGTTCAAGTAGGTTGTGTGGTCTGCTCGTTGCTGTTCTGCACCTGCTCTGGCTTTCTGCTCCAGGATGTCCTCTCAGGTGCGTCCTGGCTCCTCAGTGGGAGTGCATTGGCTCCAGCCTATTTCTTTAGTCTGGTGACCTGAGAGATCGTGGTCTGGTTGGCTGCTGGTCTCTCACCTTGTCAACAAAGCCTAAAAGAACAGCTTGCAACTAATTTGCTTTTTCCTGTTTGCTTTATCCATAATTGTATCTAATTTGAGATTAATTTCTTATGCATTTGTCCTTTTTTTTAATCCCTCACTCACCCCATAGTTCTAAGTAGTGTCGCACTGATCGGCCGCACTAACACAAAATCAAACTATTCAATTCAAATTCAAATTCAAAATTACTTTATTAATCCCAAAGGGAAATTAAATGTTGTTGTAACTCATTAAGCAAATTCCTTCAAAGATTTGTTGTAGATGCTGATGGCTGTGGGCAGGGATGATCTCTTGTAGTGCTCTGCAGATCTGAAGAAGCCTCTGATTGAAGACGCTCTGTAGTTGTATGACAGTCTGATGTAGAGGATGCTCTGGATCTATGGCGTCTTCTTTTCAACTCATCAGGGTTTTGTGGCTGTAGTTGAGGTATTATTTGAGCTTTTGTGATGTTAATCAGCTGCTGCCAGTTGTAAACCACCTTGTTGCCATGGTTATGCATCATAACAAATGTCCAAAAATAAAAAGTATCAGCAAAAATCCTTCCAGCTGCACAGCATTCAAAACCAGAGAGAACAGTTGTCCACAAAAACAATGTTTCTACCAGAAATGGAAGAATAAAAGTTTAAAAAAATATGAGCCAAAGTAACAGAGCTACTCCAACATGCTGCCACCTTGAGCGGCGCAATTCCGGAAAAAAAATTATCCAGTTTGCAACAAACATTAGGTCTATCTGTAGAAAAAGTTATTACTTTTGCTGTGTGTTGAAATCACAGAAATCATCATTGACGCAAAGTGCACTCTAAAAATCCTGTATCAAAAGTGAATAACACTGGAACAGCCTAGACCATAAAGAATTTTTCTTCAAAATATATATTAGTGGTTATAATGTGAATAAAAACTTCCAAACAAACACAAAATGCATAAACATGCCACAAGGTAAGATGAATGGGTTGTTTGCTAAAACAACCAACCGCACAAAGGTGCCAAAACAGGATGAAAAACAGGAAACATCTGGTTTTTGGATTGTGCAAATGATATGAGACCGCTCAAAAGAAAAATACTTCGATGCTTTAAAGCTCAACCCCCAGAAAAGGATCACAGTCTAATTTTATTCATTTACACTGCTAACAGTCTAAGTTCATTAAACCTATAGTTTTTACAAATGTTTTTATTGACTTTTTCAATTATAATACAAAAACACAGAACAAAACAAAACAAGGCACATCAATAAGCACAAATAGGCACTTGAAGATATTCCAAATGTAGAGATACAAGTGGTATGTTTTACTGTTGTGGGAGCTGACTAAATCTAATCATGGTGTTTAAGGGGGGGAGTAGGATAACATTAATGAGTGTCCAGCATGTACAACATAGATGTAGACACATTGTGTGCTTATAGAATGTTCCCACAGTCCAAAATGTGATCAGTGATCTTATTAAAGATAAACAAAAAGTTACATATAAAAAAAAACAAAGCAGTGATGACATCACAGAGTTGATAAAAGGCAGCGCGAAGATTGAAATCTTCATCTTTTGGTCCCCAAGCGGACCTTGGTAGCGGACCTCAGTGAAGCTGTCCCCCCACCCACTTGAAAAGTTAAATCTAATAGGCGGAGCGGTTAGTGCTTCGTTTGTGCAGATTTGTGCAGGTAAAATTATCGTTTGTGCTGCTTTGGTTTTTGAGATATTAAACTTTATTTTATAGGTCATTCAAAGGTCACCATCCCCCCAGACAGCTCCAAAACGGACCAAAATAGTCTCCTTTTTTAGTGCTTCGTTTGTGCTGATTTGTGCAGGTAAAATTAACGTTTGTGCTGCTTTGGTTTTACAGATATAACAAGTTTTATTTTTGCATGGTGACATCACCGTCCCCCCAGACAGCTCCAAAACGGACCAAAATAGTCTACTTTTTTGGTGCTTCGTTTGTGCTGATTTGTGCAGGTAAAATTATCGTTTGTGCTGCTTTGGTTTTTGAGATATAACAAGTTTTATTTTTGCGTGATGACGTCACCGTCCCCCCAGACAGCTCCAAAACGGACCAAAATAGACTACTTTTTTAGTGCTTCGTTTGTGCTGATTTGTGCAGGTAAAATTAACGTTTGTGCTGCTTTGGTTTTTGAGATGTAACAAGTTTTATTTTTGCATGGTGACATCACCGTCCCCCCAGACAGCTCCAAAACGGACCAAAATAGACTACTTTTTTAGTGCTTCGTTTGTGCTGATTTGTGCAGGTAAAATTATCGTTTGTGCTGCTACGGTTTCTGATATATTCAAAAAGTTATTTACAGCCTACACCATAATAACACTGCTGTTTGTGGTTCTGTGGTTTTAAACACAGCTGTAGAACTCTGTTATGTAAACATCCACTTTTCTTGTGCTTGCTGTGGTATTAGTTTTTATGAATGTTTTGTATGTTTCAGAACATAAACAGGTTCATAAGGTGGTGGTTATTAAACCAGAGCTGAAACGAACACAAGATAGACTAATATTTGCATTTGATTCTCTTAAAACTGGCATCGCAGGTGAAGTGATTGAAGTGAACCTACATTGTTTTTTCAGTCGGTTTGTATGATTTTGCTTTTAACCATAGAAGTTTATTATTATTATTACTGTCCAGCAGCCTCGCTTCTGTCAGTGTGCTCCAGGGAAGCTGTGGCTATCATCCAAAAGTTTGCCATCAGTGCGTGAATGTGTGCGTGAATGGGTGAATGACTCATTTCCTGTTGTCACTGCTGTGGTCCGTGGAGCTGTTTTGGTGTTCAAACGCTCTTGAATTGATCTTATTTTCTCTGTGCTGAGGCTTTTCTAAGTTATTTTAACACACAATCACACTAAAACACACATTTTGTGGTGGTGTACTTTACGTTTTGGGAACTCCTCGTGTTTCACACAGTTTTTCTTTGGGTGGAAGGTCTCGCTAGCTCAGTTAGCTTAGCTTCATTGCGGCTATGGCTACTCTTCTTTCTCCTGTCTCTAACTCTTCTCTTCTCTCTTGCTCTCTCTGTCAAATGTTTAGTTACTTCCCTGCCTCCTTTAGTGATAATGGTAACTGTAATAAATGTAATATTTTTGTAGCTTTGGAGGCGAGGGTATCAGAATTAGAAGCACGGCTCCGCGCTGTTGAAAAACCAGCAGATAGCCGAAGCCCATTAGCCAGCGCGGAGCCAACAAGGATAGAACCCCCTAGCTGTCCTCCGGTAGAGCCCGCGCAGCCGGGACCTCTAGGCGGCTGGGTGACTGTACGTAGGAAGCATAGTTCTAGGACCCAGCCCCCGGGCCACCACCAACCGGTCCGCGTTTCTAACAGATTTTCCCCGCTCAGCGACACACCCGCTGAGAAGCCGGCCCTGGTAATTGGCAGCTCCATAGTCAGAAACGTGGCATTAGAGACACCATTGACCATAGTCAAATGCTTGCCAGGGGCCAGAACGGGCGACATCAAATCCAACCTGAAACTGCTGGCTAAAGATAAGCGTAAATACAGTAAGATTGTTATTCACGCTGGCGGTAATGACACCCGGTTACGCCAATCGGAGGTCACTAAAATTAGTGTTGCTTCGGTGTGTAAGTTTGCCAAAACAATGTCAGACTCGGTAATCTTTTCTGGTCCCCTGCCTGATCGGACCAGTGACGACATGTTTAGCCGCATGCTGTCATTCCATCAATGGTTGTCTAGGTGGTGTCCTGCAAACGATGTGGGCTACATTGATAACTGGAGAACATTTTGGGGAAAACCTGGTCTGATCCGGAGAGACGGCATCCATCCCACTTTGGATGGAGCAGCTCTTCTTTCTAGGAATATGGCCGAATTTATTAATCCTCCAAAACACTGACAACCCAGGGTCCAGACCAGGAAGCAGAGTCGTAGTTTAACCCACCTCTCTGCTGCTTCTGTACTGTTACCTACCCATTACCCTATAGAAACAGTGTCTTGCCCACGGCCAAAATTAAATGGATTAAAAGTTAAGCCAACAAAAGCAAATTATGGAAGTCTCATAAAAATAAATACAACTTTGACTGAACAGAAAAATAAATCTATTAAATGTGGTTTATTAAACATAAGATCTCTCTCCTCAAAGACTTTGTTAGTAAATGACTTGATTTGTGATAATCACATTGATTTCCTTTGTCTCACAGAAACCTGGTTGCAGCAGGAGGATTATGTCAGTATAAATGAGTCAACTCCTTCCAGTCATTTAAATTTTCACATTCCTAGAAATACTGGGCGAGGAGGAGGAGTTGCAGCCATTTTCCGTTCTGATTTACTAATTAGTCCCAGACCAATTGATAGCTACAGTTCTTTTGAGCATCTAACCCTTAATTTTCCTCATCCAAGTTGCAAAACATTAAGACCATTTTTGTTTGTGGTTTTGTATCGTCCACCAGGCCCTTACTCTCAATTCTTGGATCAGATCTCACATTTTTTATCTGATATAGTATTAAATACTGATAGGGTTATTATAGTGGGGGACTTCAATATTCATGTGGATACTGAAAGTGATAGCCTAAATGCAGCCTTTAATGCTATTTTAGACTCAATTGGCTTTACTCAAAAAGTACAGGGATCGACCCACTCAGGTAAACACACTTTGGACCTTGTACTGACATACGGTATTGAGTGTGAGGAAATAACAGTCCACCCACATAACCCGGTCCTGTCTGACCACTTCTTGATAACTTTTGAATTTACTTTAACTGACCATCTTAAATCTGAAAGAAAATTTCATTATAGTAGAACTTTATCAGACAATGCTGTAACAATTTTTAAAGAATCTGTACCATTCTTACTTTCCTCAGTGTCTCAGGGTAACACAGTGGATGGCAGCAATTCTATCTCTAACCCTTCAGAAATTGATGGTCTGGTTAACAGCGTTACGTCCTCATTGCGTTTGGCATTAGATAGTGTAGCCCCTTTAAAAAAGAAAGTGGCTAGCCATAGGAGGCTGACTCCTTGGTTTAACGCAGAGTTGCGTACTTTAAAGCAGAATACTAGGAAGTTGGAGAGAAAATGGCGCTTTACACATCTAGAGGATTCCTATTTAACCTGGAATAACAGTCTACTGCTGTATAAAAAGACCCTTCGACAAGCTAGAACAGCATATTTTTCATCATTAATAGAGGCGAATAAAAACAATCCTAGGTTTCTTTTTAGTACAGTTGCCAAACTTACACAGAGTCATAGCTCTGTTGAGCAAACTATTCCCCCGGCTCTTAGCAGTGATGATTTTATGAGATTCTTCATAAATAAAATAAATTTTATTAAAAATAAAATCATTGGCACCCTCCCAAACATGATTACTTCTTCCTCAGTAAATGAGTCAGTATCGGAAAGAACTGTAGAACCTCAGTATTGCTTAGGCTGTTTTGATTCAGTCGAGCTTTCAGAATTATCAAAAATATTAGCCTCATCTAAATCTTCAACTTGTATTTTGGACCCAATCTCAACCAAATTATTTAAAGAAGTGTTCCATTTGGTTCCTGGCCCCATTTTGGATATGATGAATCTATCCTTAGTAAACGGATACGTACCACAGGAATTTAAAATAGCTGTAATTAAACCTTTACTTAAGAAACCTTCCCTTGATCAAGATGACTTAGTGAATTACAGACCTATATCTAACCTTCCTTTCTTATCCAAAGTCCTTGAGAAAATAGTTGCTAATCAAGTCTGTGAACATCTAAACAGTAACGAGCTGTTTGAAGAGTTTCAGTCAGGTTTTAGAGCTCATCATAGCACTGAAACAGCACTGGTGAAGGTTACTAATGATATTCTCATGGCCTCAGATAATGGACTGGTGTCTGTTCTGGTTTTGTTAGATCTCAGTGCTGCTTTTGACACAGTCGATCATAATATTCTCTTAGAAAGGCTTGAACATGTTGCAGGGATCAAAGGAACAGCACTAGGCTGGTTTAAATCATATTTGTCTGATAGATTCCAGTTTGTTCATCTAAATGATAAATCATCTTCACTCTCAAGGGTTACTTGTGGAGTTCCACAGGGTTCTGTCCTTGGACCAATTCTTTTCACCATATATATGCTTCCAATTGGTAGAATCATTAGACAGCATGGGATAAATTTCCACAGCTATGCCGATGATACACAACTGTATTTATCCATAAATCCTGATGAACCCAGTCAGTTAGGTAGATTACAGGCATGTCTGGAAGACATAAAAGCATGGATGACCCTAAACTTTTTGCTTTTAAATTCTGACAAGACAGAAGTTGCTGTCTTTGGACCAGAAGTTCTTAAACAGAAATTGATTAGTCAATCACTTCATCTGGATGGCATTAAATTGTCCCCCAGTAATAACGTAAAGAACCTCGGCGTTATTTTTGACCAAGACTTGACATTTAAATCCCATATTAAACAGGTTTCTAGGATTTCTTTCTTTCACCTCCGGAATATTGCTAAAATTAGAAACATCCTGTCCAGGAGTGATGCTGAAAAACTAGTCCATGCATTTGTTACCTCAAGGCTGGACTACTGTAATTCTTTACTATCAGGAAGTCCACAAAATGCCATTAAAAGCCTTCAGTTGATCCAAAATGCGGCAGCAAGAGTTCTGATGAATATTAAAAAGAGAGATCACATTTCTCCTGTTTTAGCTTCCCTTCATTGGCTCCCTGTTAAATCCAGAATAGAATTTAAGATCCTTCTTCTTACATACAAAGCCCTTAATAATCAAGCTCCATCATACATCAGAGATCTAATTGTTCCATATGTTCCTAAAAGAGCACTTCGCTCTCAGACTGCAGGTTTACTTGTAGTTCCTAGGATCTCTAAAAGTAGAATGGGAGGCAGATCTTTTAGTTATCAGGCTCCTCTCCTGTGGAACCAGCTCCCAGCTTTAGTCCGTGAGGCAGACACTCTGTTTACTTTTAAGGCCAGGCTTAAAACTTTCCTTTTTGATAAAGCTTATAGTTAGAGTGGCTTAGGTCATCCTGAGCTATCTCTGTAGTTATGCTGCTATAGGCTTAGACTGCTGGAGGACAGACTTACCAATTTTCTTCACTCTGCTACTTCCTTTTCTCCTACGACTCTCCAGTTGTATTACAGTACATTCTGTTATTTCGACTGTTAACTTTGTTTTCTCTCAGTGTTTTTCTCCCCATCGAAGATACACCTGGTCTGGTATCCTGCTTGGCTGCAATGCCCTGTTGGACGGGGGTCATCGACTGGGATGATCCTCTCAGTAACTGAACATCCACTGTGTCCTGTTATCAACTTTTTACTTTCTGTAACATAGAAAGTTCTCTTATATCGGATCTTCTGTTCCTTCTGTGTTCTGCTCTGTCTTCTCAAACCCCCAGACGGTCGTGGCAGATGGCCGCTCCTACTGAGCCTGGTTCTGTTGGAGGTTTCTTCCTGTTAAAGGGGAGTTTTTCCTCTCCACTGTCGCTACATGCTTGCTCAGTATGAGGGATTGCTGAAGGATTGCTGTGGTTGGAAAGTCTGCATCAACGGGGCCCAACCTCACGCCAATGACTGACGCAATCTGCTGGGATTCCTTAAATAAGAAACTTTTTAACTGATTGGAATGTTTGTATAATTGTATTGAAATGACTTCTTGTTAAGTGCCTTGAGATGACATCTGTTGTGAATTGGCGCTATATAAATAAACTGAATTGAATTGAATTGAATTGAATTGAATTGAATATAGCCTACTGTAAAGTGCCTTGGGGTCCTCAAAGACTAGATAAAGCGCTACAGAAATTAAGGCCATTTACTATTGCTGTCTTAGAGAAAATGTATGTTTGCTTATATGTTACTTTTCGATTTTAAGTGTTACTTTGAGAATGTTTGTTGATTGCCACCTACATGTGGAAAGGGGGGGATATTCTACACCATTTAGGCCAGGGGTCTAAAATGCTGATTTTTATATTTTAGGCTGTAGAGCAACCTATGGCTCTTTAGCCCCTCCACTGTGGCTCTTATGAAACCTAAAAAAATGTGTTATTAGGAAGACAACAATAAGGAATTCTGTTTGTGGTTCATGTTTTTATGAAATGTCTGCATTGAATATCTAAAACATAAGCACCAAGATTGTAAAAGGCTTTTAGAAGTAATTCAATCTTTCTTAGCTACAAACTATGTGCTGTAAAGTTACCTATCTTTTGTAATTTTACATTTTTAAGAAAAAGGCTCACTTAACTGGATTCATTTTCCAAAATAGTGTTTTCCCATTGTAAATGTTAGATTATTCATTTTGTTCTAAAAGTAATTCCAAAAATAACAATAATTTTAGTTGACATTTCCATATCTTTCAAAATACAACAAATTGTTTAGTACATCTTTATGAATTCTATCTTCTTTTTTTGCCGCTCTAGACATTGTATTTGGAACTGAAAAGTTGGCTGACCCGTGACTTTGCTCATGAGATCAACACATAATAAATACTACAAATTTATTGAAAGAAAAATGTTACCTTCAAGAGGATACAGGTGAAGTTGACTGGGTTTGAAAAGCAAATATACCTTATTGAAAAAGAAAAGAGTGCAAAAGTGACTTGATTTTGAAAAATGACTTTATATGAAAGACTGAACATGCTCATAACACAACTTAGCCATATGAACACATGTAACAGTAATAAAACAAAAGACAGAATACAAGCAATGCTCATTATACTGTGTATAACACAGCATGGGGTTGTAATTTTTGGTTTTCAGATGCCGTGTTCACTCCATTTGCCAGGTCATCGTAGAACTCCCAGACACATGGAGCTCTCCTGCAGTAGGCAGTGTAGTGCCCCAAACCACCACTGGACAAGCTTCCTTGGAAAGCAATCAATGCCCTCAAAGTGAAAGTCTTGCCTTGGAGAACCATATCGGCAGGACATTCATTCAAGGAAACCTCTTTTTTGTTTGCAAGGTCAGTATCGATCCATACTATATCTCCAATCTTGTAGCTGTGAGTAACTGTCCCTGCACAGAGTTCCTTTCCTGAGGTGCCGTCTTCTGTTTTGAAATGTGGTGGACATAGTGATGCATTGGAGATTGGCCTGAGGCAGGGAGACTCAGGTAGGCTGAGTCCTGCTTCCACAGCAGTGCCAAGATGAGCTATACAAGAACCTTTGAGGACAGAAATGGCAAGAGAAACAAGAGGCACTTCCCTCGTCATCCCTTTACTGAGATAGCAGTATTGTGAAGAGCAGTATTTGGTGAAATAAACACTTGAAATGTTCCTCATTGTCTTTTCAATGACAGTGGAGATGTTGCACTGAGCATCAATTTGGAGGGCACCAGACCTCAATTGGACTGCTTCAAACATTACACTAAGCAACTCTGCCCTCCTCTTGTAGGTTTGTTGGGTCACACCATCTGTGGCAATGGCTTTCACCAACTGCAAGACTGGGTTTTCGCTGTCTTTTATAACAGCATTTTGAAATGGTGAGGTGTCGCAGAAGGCACAACATAAGCACTGAACTAATGCATCAAATCCACAGGTATTGATTACAGAGATTGGTGATTCCCCAAATCTAATAGGTTGGTGAAGGCTTCCATTTTTTAATAATCCCAACTTCACTCTTTTGGCCCCAAAAGATTCATCTGCATTGAGCCACTCAGTACAAGGAGAGAGGTAGGAGGTCCTCTTCCTTTTTTTGGGTGGAACAGCTTGGCCCCTCCAGTTCTCAACGGCATCTTATCAATATATCAATATACTCTTACCTTGTTCAAAAAATACAAAGGGTTGTAAAAAAAACAAAAACTACTTGAAATACCTTTCCTGCCAAACTTTTATTTGTTGCAAAGACTGCTAGCTTGTTCATTTGTTGTAAAAATGATGGGAATGCAGATTGTTCTGTTTATTTCAATAAAGATTATATTTGAATAGGAAAGATACATTTTAACATATGTCTAGCATATCTCGTGTGTTCAGCAGGGATATATGTGGGACAGTGGTTAAGACAGGTTAAGACAGGTGCAGCAGGTGCAGAGCCTACAACCTCTGTCAAGGGTTTGCCTCCTCGAAATGTGCATGTTTTTTTTTTTTTTTTTTTATGAACTAGAATCTTGAATTTATAAAAGGACCATAATTGAACAAGTAAAATTTATTAATGTACATGTGCAACAAATTTAGATCATAAAAACATAAGGAGACAAGGTTTTCTTGCAGAACTTTATTCAATTCAATTCAACAAATTCAAAAATACTTAATTGATCCCAGAAGGAAATCAAGTTATTGAACACATTTATACACAAAAGGCACACGACCATTTGAAAAACATTTTCAAGTGTATATCTCAAACGGTAGCAGCACAAACGTTAATTTTACCTGCACAAATCAGCACAAACGAAGCACTAAAAAAGTAGACTATTTTGGTCCGTTTTGGAGCTGTCTGGGGGGACGGTGACGTCACCACGCAAAAATAAAACTTGTTATATCTCAAAAACCGTAGCAGCACAAACGATAATTTTACCTGCACAAATCAGCACAAACGAAGCACTAAAAAAGTAGTCTATTTTGGTCCGTTTTGGAGCTGTCTGGGGGGACGGTGACGTCACCACGCAAAAATAAAACTTGTTATATCTCAAAAACCAAAGCAGCACAAACGTTAATTTTACCTGCACAAATCAGCACAAACGAAGCACTAAAAAAGTAGTCTATTTTGGTCCGTTTTGGAGCTGTCTGGGGGGATGGTGACCTTTGAATGACCTATAAAATAAAGTTTAATATCTCAAAAACCAAAGCAGCACAAATGATAATTTTACCTGCACAAATCTGCACAAACGAAGCACTAACCGCTCCGCCTATTAGATTTAACTTTTCAAGTGGGTGGGGGGACAGCTTCACTGAGGTGATGCGTAGATACCATAGACTTGCATGTAATCTAGCTGCCCTGCTGCCTGGACGAGCTGACCGGTGTGAACGCACAATAACAAAAAAAATATTTTCAATAAAAAAAACATCATTTAAATTCCAAAAAACGTTTAAAATCTTAGAAAAAGTTTCAAAATTCCCCCAAAAAACCTTAACCCCAAAAATTGCATTTGAACACTTTAAACTAACATAAAAAATAAATAAATTTTTTGAAGTGATTTCTGTTTTGAACAAACTGAAAAAAGTTTTGAAGTCTTTTTTTCTTTTGGTTGAACAATTTAAACACAAACGTTTTATAGGGGGCGGGTGCTTCCCCATTGGGCAAACCGTTTGATTGACAGGTTTCTACACCAATGACGTCTGACAATCAGGTCACCTTCGCCAGCAAGTCGGGGCAAGGACTCAAGGAGGCGCAATCCGAGTCATGACCATGACACTGGGAGCAATGGTGGAGTTGTTGGTAAGTAGATAAAACCGCACTGAAATGATTAAACATAAAGCTTGTAAACTTAGTTCATGTTGACTCGCTTGTGTAATGTGATGCTGCAAGATATCTACCATATAAAGCCGTCGCGTTAGATGTTAAAAGTCAGGCAGGCTAGTAGCAGGGTGCGCTAACAGCCAGCTAACAACGTGCGCCGATGGCCCTGTGCACAGAATTAACTGTTTATTTATTAAGTTAGGTACAGGATTGCTATGGGATGACATAGCAAACCTCTGTACTTAAATGAACAAATAATGTCCCCCGCACTTTTTTTCGCTCTTACGAGCCGTTTAAACCCTTAATATGTGGGAACAGATTTTTCCTAGCCGTCTTTAAACACACCGTAAGCTAACAAAGCGGGTGGACCACCAGCTGGAGGCAGCAATGGAGAGGAGAAGAGAGCAGAGCAGAGAAAATGTTTTTTTTGTAACGAAGTGGCTATTCTTAAGCCGCGTTCACACCGGTCAGCGCGTCCAGGCGCCAAATCGCTCAAACGGACGAAAGTCGACGCTTTAAAATTTAAACCCAGCTGCTTGCACACTTGTGGTCTGCGTCGGCGCGTCGGGGCATCAGCGCGTCACGTCATTACGTCAGCGTGCGGGCGTGGATTTGTCTGTTGCTAGTTGTTTACAACATGGCGGATCTTGTCGGATCAGCAGCGCGTCTTCAACTACCGGCTCTCCCGGGCCCGGCTGGTGGTGGAAGATGCATTCGGGATCTGGTCTGCACAGTGGAGAATGTTTCACCGCAGACTGGAAGTCAACCCCGAAGTTGTGGAGAAGTGTGTGAAGGCGACGTGTGTTCTCCACAACTTCATGAGGGTTTCTGGAGATGGCCAGGTACCTGCAGTGAGGGGAGCTGCCGCTGCTCATGGAGAAAGACCACTTCCAGCTGTGGGGCGAATCGGAGCCAACAACGCAACCAGAGAGGCAGTGGAGACCAGAGAAGTTTTCATGGCCCACCTCAGTGAGGAGGGAGCAGTGCCATGGCAGCCGGCAGAATAGTCATGTCCATACAGGACTGACCCAAAACGGCTCTTTTAAGAGCCACCCAGTAAAAAAATTAAGAGCAAAACTTTCTGAAAATTTCCACATCTATATTTACTATATTATATTTTAGTAATTTGTTTTTCTCTATACATTCATATATACATTCACAAATCCCTTTCATTTATGGATTGTTTGTTCTGTACCTATATACTTTTGACCTGTTCACCTGTACCTCTCGTTTCCAGGTAATGACTGACAGACTGCTCTGCTTTCTCCCACAAACTCGTCTATGGATATGGTGAAATCAATCAAATAAACTCAAATAGTTCTTGCTTTTGTACTTCTGTGGTATTTTATATAGTCAATAAAAAGGTATATTTCATTAAGGTAATTATTAGCTGTTATTAAAAACAATATTTTCACCCAAATGGCATTACATAGGACAGTAGAATTAAATTAAGGAAAGTAGCTGACCAAAATGTTACATATAAAAATATTTAATATAAAAAAATACATACAACATATATACATATAATAAACAAACAATAAAATGAAGAACAGGAAGAGAAAGGACCTTATTTGGAGGAAGTGCGGTGGAAGACAGGAGGGACACAGAAAGGAGTCTCCTTCCTCCCCTGAAAAAGGTGTCAGCCCGATCAGTAAAACTACTGAGTATTGTCCAAATGGGTCAAATTGTTCATTCTTTCAAAAATCAGTCTATGAATGTCAAATTTTAGGATGTCTCTTTCTAGAGGTGACACCCTTTTCAGGAGAGGATGAAGAGAGAGAAGGAAGTGCATGTCATCATCTGCAGGAGGAGCAGGAGCTGGTTCAGGCCGGGCCTTGAGCGCATCAAGCAGCTTTTGCTGGAACTCTGTTGGCACTGACAAGTCCTGCTGCCTCCGCCTTCGTTTTCTTGGAGGGCCTGTGAAAAAACACAGTAGAAAAATGTGTTAAAAATGCTTACAATTATGTTGAACAAATATACAAATTAGATAAAATTATAAGCAACATTTTAAGTCTGTATGAAAGGCTGAGTGTGAATTCCAGGGTATACACAGACATTTCAGAAAGTACAAAAAGTAATTCGCCACCCTCCTGTTTATTGTGCTTTATACCAAGATCACAAATACTTCTACTGCTAGCACTAATAATAAATAGCAAAACTTTGTAGTAGCAAAATGATGTAGGTTTCAGCTTTACAATAATTATTTTCATGTTTCTGAGCACGTTTTTGTGTGTGTTTGTGTGCCACTATGTCTGGGTTTTCTTCTCAAAATCACCAACTTCTGCCTCTAACCGCCCTGCTGCTTCTTCTTCTGGCTCCCCTGGGTGGTCATACCCCTCCGCCTGCTCCTCCTCGACCCCCATGTTGCTCGATGTTTCGCGGGGGCCGATGAAGGGTTCGAGGAAGGACAGGACAGAGGTACTTCCATTTCTGCACTTTCCCTCCTTCTGCTCCGCTCTTCCTTCTCTCTTTCTCCTTTCTGCTCTGCCTGACATATGTGTCCCTCAATGTCTTCCACCGTTTTTTGCAGATCTCGTCTAAATACACAATGGGAAACTGATAATGTGTATTTAGTACCGTAGTTGCCCTAACCGCTTTTGGCTAGCGTAGCGTTAGCTAACATAACAAGAAAGTTAAAAGAAAAAATATTTTTTTCTATGTTTAACTGCTTACCTGGCACTCCAATATCCTCCGATATCTTCCTCCAAATCAGATCCGATCTCTTCCTGTCTTTGTAAAAAGACGAAGACGGGTCATACAGTTCACGGACATTACATACAGCGACGATCAGTTTGTCCTCCATCTTGAATAAAAAATTTGCCGATTCCCCCATGGAAGGAGTTACTACGTCAGTACAACGAGTCGCTCTGATTGGTTGACGCCGCGCGTCTGCTGCCCGAAAGTTCAATTTTCCCAACTTCAGCAGCAGACGCCCCGACGGTTCGTCGGGGCGTCCGGGCATCAGCTGCGTGGACGCGCTGATGCCAGCTGCGCCGACGCGCGCGACTTGCTGCTTGGCAGCTTGGCGCCCACTAGATGCGTAGATCCCATAGACTTGCATGTAATCTAGCTGCCCTGCTGCCTGGACGCGCTGACCGGTGTGAACGCGGCTTTACGACTTGTTCACATCGGCTGCCAAAGCGCCCCAAGGTAGTACCATAGCAGACGAAAAATAATTCTTGCTTCTTGGAGGTTTTCCTTGTTGCTTGTTTTGATCTGGCAACAGCGCCTTCAATCTATTAATATGATTGGCTACCAACCATGGTACATCGTGGCTATATTGTGGGGTGCAACAGTGGAATTCATGATCGCCAGGGAAAACAGATGGAAATTTTTTTCTAACTTTTCACTGTTTTTCTTTTTGAAGGTATAACCACGGCGAATGTGTATTAAATTCACTAACAAGTGTCTGTTGCATCCATACCCATAATCTTCACAGTAAATATTCACGTGCGTTGTTGACAAAAAAGCAATATTTGGTTGCTGTGAAATGCAAAAGCAAGAATTATCACTATCAGATTCTATTAGTATTTATTTCCAAGTAATGCAAACTGAGAACACAGAACAGTACAGCTTGATTGCTTCAAGCCAAAATGCAAACAATAACGTGCAAAATCTTGCTTAGGAAATATATCTAACATACTCTCTCTAAATACAGTAAACAACAAACGTGGTGCAGTCAGTTTAAATATGATAAGGTAGGACCCTATTTTGATTTCCATAACAGGGGTAACTTGGTCCAATCCTTAAATACATCCATCATCTTCTGTTTTCTTGCAGACTTTTTCTAAATTAATAAAAATCTAAATTTGAATGAAGTTTTGCTGGTTTGAAGTCTATGTAAATATTTATATAAAAAAGTATTTGATTAAAATAATTTAAAAAAATCTTTACATTGCTAAAAATTAAATTTTTATGTAGTATATAAATTAAAAATATTTTATTTTTTAAAGTTGTTTGTTAAATTAATAAGAATGGAATTGTAATAAAATGCACAATGTTATAAAAAGTTATTGATGAAATTAAATAATTAGTTTCAAAGTAAATTTAGCTAGTTATTTTAACCTTAAAATGAAAATGTAAATAATTCGAAATAAAATAAAATTTTATTATGGGTTGATTGCAAAAAAAACATGTTTTAGATCTGTATACTGTATAATTTCAAAATTTATGGGGGGGGCGCTGGTTGGGCTGGGCAATTATGAAAATATAAATCTGTTATTTTCACTATATTGAACTGTCTTGATATTCTACTTGAGTTTTTGTCTAATCAAAACAATAATAATAAAAATTATTCTGTCTTCTAGTTCTTCATATTTTATTCCCCCTAATACCTTGTCTTATCCTCCCCCCACCACACACACACACATACATATGACAGATACTTGTATTAAAATGATTAAATGTATCTTTCTGTTTAAAGGTTCACTTCACCCTGAGAATTTTATTCACCTCCAGCTTCAGCAAACCACCTCATTCTATGTACCACGCAAGCTGTTATGTAAATTAACGGATTTTCATGCTATAGAGATTTTTTTGGTACCTCTTCTCAGCTGTATACTTCATGAATTTCAAAAGGTTTTAACATGTTGCTCTACTTATTCTGCTAAATTCTAATTTTCAGGTGGCGCAACAGCTGTTGCTGAGATTAAGGGATAGGTTGGTTTCCATCGTCAGTAGGGTCCCCATTGATTTTGAGTACCTCCTATTTGTGTGCACTCAAGAGTTGCAGTTTATTCAAGCAGGCGCTCAATACATGGACAGTCCTGCAGACCTGGCTGATGGTCTGCAACAGTTGATTTCTGTGCTCAGTTCCCATGTGTCACAGAATTCTGTTCCTCCTCTATTTGATGGTGGAGCCACCACTTGTTGGAGTGGGAATGTAGGACGGCCACAACTTCAAATAAGTCGTGACACACTGCAGAGGCTGCTAGATACATCTTTACCCTTTGTTCATTTAGCAAAAATGCATGGCATTTCACGGACAACCCTTTACAAAAGGATGAAGGACAACAACTTGTCAGTGAGGGGATGCTACTCTACAATTTCTGATGAAGAATTGGATCAGGAAGTCAGGACCATCAAGGCAAGGATGCCGCATGCGGGCTACAGGATGGTCTAAGGAAGTCTCCAAGCAATGGGTCTTCGTCTTCAGTGGAACAGAGTGAGGCTGTCTTTGCAACGTGTGGATGGTGCAGGTGTCATTGCCAGGATGATCCAACTTCGTTGCATTGCGCGACGAAGCTACTCTGTTCCTGCTCCGCTGTCTCTCGTCCATATTGACACAAATCACAAATTGAGACGGTAAATTAATGTCTTCTTTGACATAACTTATTGTTTGTATGAAATTGTTTGTTGACCAATTTACAGTATGACGTGGGAGTTCTATAGGAGTCTGTAATACACAATTAATTAGACTTTTTTTTTTTAAGGTATAACATGTTTGTCTTTGATGGATTTTTCCAGGAAGGTAGAGGTTTCCTTTTCTATTCATTCACTCACAAGTTTCCATTCATGAATAACTCAAAAAAATACATGGTATGCGTTTACCTCTTTCATAGATTTTGTATCTGGACGCAGCAAGCTAACAACAAAGCAGCAACTGCTTTTGGATTCTTCATGGAGGGTGTTGAGAGAAATGGATGGCCCTCAAGGTTTATATTTTAATTGCAACAGAAATGAAACGCTTCATAGCTTTATGAAGTTATATTATGAGAGGGAAAAGCATTTGCTTTTCTTTCAGAGTGAGAGCTGATCAAGGGGTGGAAAATGTAGACATAGCCAGGTGCATGTTTACTGTTCGAGGAACAGGCTGTGGAAGCTTTATTGCTGGCAAGTGTCCATAACCAGAGGTAATTAAATCAACTTGTCGCATCTACACTTGATATCTGCTTTTTCTCATAATCCTACTCGATGGAGTAAGCAGTGCTCTGCTGCTTTGCAAGAAAACAATTCAGAACTGGGTAATCCTGTATTTTAACACTGCGACTGACAAACCATTAATTACATGATCAATTTATGTCCATTTCTTGGTCAATCATCTTTCGGTCTGACTTGGGCCCTGTTTTACAAAGTGGGTTTAGTGAAAACCCTGAGTTAGTTAATCCAGTAAAAATGAAAACTCTGTTTTGTTTTCATAAAGCCAGTGCAGCATATACTTTGGGTCAGTTATTCCTGCTCTTAAAGTGACAGTGTGTAGTTTTTTGGCACTAGAGGGCAGTGCATACCACAATCATTGCAAGCAAGCAATATTTTTGTGTACAAGTGAGAATCTTACCAAATAATCCCCATTAAGCCAAAAAAAAACTCTAGATTGTCGTGATTCTCAAATTAGGATATGGGATTAATGACAGGTTCACTCTCCAGTACATTAGTTGGTGTAAAATGCATCTTTTTATGTTGATTGCCACCCGACAATAAAAAAAAGGAAAGGAATAAGAGTGTTGTGCAATTTTCAAAGAAGTCAAAAACCTCCAGCAAAATCATAAACACAGCAAAGGAAACGTGGAATCCAACATGGCGTCCCCAAGAGAGTCTGACCCTTGCCTATGTATTTTATAACAGATTTTTATAGTTATATGTCACAAAGGTGCCAATATTTTCAATGACTGAGCTTCATTTTATTCATTTTCAGCATTTCAATGGATATTTCCAGAGATTAATGGCAAAAACTACACACTGTCAAGTTAAGATGAGCCTGTAGTCTGAAATCAGTGGCAGACATGCCGTGTCTTAGCCTGTTGATGTGGAGTGGCACGTATGCCGCAGAAATCTTTTTCGGGAGAGGATTATCAGCAGTGCACAATTTGTGATAAAAGCATAGGGCAGGGGGCAGATTTTTGTTTTCACTTTTTTATAAATCACAAATAACTTTATATATGGAAATAACGACAGGTTTGTGTATACTGGATATAAGGCTTTTTGCACATATGTTGCTCTTTATAATCTGACAAAACAAAAAATTTAAGATTATTAATAATTCATAATATAAATTAATATTTGCTTCTTAACAAATTTTTTGGGGAAAAAAGCAAAAATCAGAGATCATGCTACACATTTTTGGCCGTTATTTTAAATATGACAGTATTTTAATAAGTATTAAGTTTTTTTTGTTTTTTTTTTTTTAAATAAGCACCAATTCAGCCGAACTTTTGAAATGAGGGAACAGTACTACTACTGAAGTGATCAGAATTCGCCCCTGAGATCAAATATATTGACAAAAATGTATGACTTCACTGGACCACGTCCACCCTCTCTTACACACAACTCTGCATATATTTTATGGGGAAAATGTAACTCTGGACCATTCAAGGAGATGAATATAAAATTGTGTGCTGCTATTCTATTTTTCCCATCTACCAAAACTGCTTTCATTGTGCTGAATCCCCTCTCCTCCTCTGTTGTGGAGACTAGGAGCGTGTGCACCTACGCCTTTAGCGTTCAGGGATTGTGAAATTGTCTTTTTTAACCTCTTAAGCCCCAAGGTCTCTCCAGGGCCTCTCCAAGCTCCTAGCTCGAATAGGACATGCCCAACATTAATTTAGTTTTTCTCTGCAAAAACAAACTCTGTATAAACAATCTTGGTATCAAAATGAAGCCAATGCTTGTGAGATTTAATCAGAGGTATAATAATTACAGGATATGTTACTGTGCCAAAGTAATTGTAGCTTGAACATAGACAAATTACAAGATTCTTTAGTCACGCCAATTTTTTTCCTCATATTACAGTATATACACCATTCAAAATATGCTCCAGCAGAATATAAACTGCAGATAATCATAAACCAACATGTGTAGATTACCTGTACCAAGATTCATGTTGATGAAGTGAAGTGGAGCAATGTTACAGAGGTTTTAGTGAAAAAATAGCTAGATTTTTGGAATTTGGCACAGTTCGGCACATTTCGGCACAATTTGGCACAAACAGTGAA